>VUYV01000017.1:1978399-2015646 GCA_008711295.1 Anarhynchus alexandrinus | reverse complement strand
GGGGGGGGGGGGGGGGGGAAGGAAAAAAGGTCAGGCATCATCAGGAAATACAAACTCATATCCAAATATTATCTTGAAAAGGCAGTGTCTTTTTATACCTAAACTCTAAAATTTAACAAAGCCATTACCCTAATCAGTGATGGACACTGTAGTATCAAAAAGAAATGTATGAACAACAAACAGTGATATCTCATATCCACCGATACAAGAAAAAAATACCCACTAACAGAAGTCAAAGGGTTTGGAAATCAGAAATCAATGAACCAGCAAGTATGAAAGCAAATGCTGGCCCTCTAAATGACAAAGAGGGCAGACTCCAGAGGCCAGTCAAGAGTCTCACTTAGCTTATTTTTTTTCTTTACTGGCTCTGTACATTCTCCCTGCACCAACTTCTTTATGAAAAAATAAGTGAGGAACAGATCTAGTTCTGGAAACACCTATTTTAGCCTTCAAGCGTTTGAGTTACCATTTCTGATGCCCTTTCCTACTCCCAGTCTTCTTCCTAGGAAGAAGCAGATGCCCCTGAGCTGAGGAGCAGAGGACTACTCTTGCTGACACATAATGAGAGGATCCTCTCTGCTTACACAGCCACAGCAAGCTTGTACAGGAGGGCACAGAATTGGCACCTAGTGAAATAGTTTCCTCCTGCATATGCAAGAACTGCTGTGGAAAACTGTGTCATTTCTAACTAGATAAACATCCACCAAACTCCCAAGAAGTCCACCACAATGTTCAGTACACATCACAACCTTAAACCGAAAGAAAATAAAAGCTCACCCTGCCATGGAAAGGAAAAACATTTAATTAAATACAAGCTCTGCTTCAGGTTCTGTCTCTTGCAGCTAAATCTTCTCACCTTTTCCTAAATCTTCATTGTTATTTTGGAATCTCTAACCACCCTTTATGCCTCAAAAATACAAATCTCTGAAAATACTTAATGTCACCCAGTGGGAATAGTCTTAGAATTTTGGCTTGGTCCTTTGTGAAATCTTTGGAAACCTTTAGCATGCCATGATTACTTAAACTTTAAGGTCTATTCTTCCATTTATGTGCATGCTTAACTCCTATTAATGCCAATGAGAGTTATATGCATACAACAATGAAAGATTAAACTCTTCATTGTTTAAGAGGTGGTGATCAGCCCTGTGCCGCTTTAGGAAAAAAACCTCAAGGATATTGCAAGTACTATGGGGAGTTAATCTCATTACACACTACTAATAGCATTTGTGGCAGTGTTTGCTTCTTAAATCAACCATAGGTGACCACCTGGTGCCCTGTAACTGGAAAGCTGCTTCCATGACACATGCACAGACCAGTCTCTGCTGAGGAGATTAATCTGTAAGCTGCTATGAATCTATTCTCCCGACACTTTCTCCCCCACTGAGAACAACATGTGTTTTTATTTTCTGTTTGAATATTTGTAACCAAAAAATAGAGAATTTTAATTAATTTTTAACTACACAAATCCTTAATTTTTTTTCTTTGAACAATCATGGATTCAAATATGAAGGTGTTTATTTAGGAATGAATATATTGTGATGCTTTTCAGTGCAAACGTCACACAGGCTCGTCTTCTTGAGTAACCATACGATCAGCTTCACCTAGTACTTTCCAAAAGTAAAATTGCTGTAGGGCTGATTTTAAGTACTATTCAAGACAGCAGTCAGAGAAAATAAAGACATCTGTAAAAGAGAAACGAGTACACTGAAAACCATATGAGATGTCTCTTTTATCGGTCAGCATTGTCTTGTCTATATAAAAGCTATTCATACTGTTCTGAAATATACAGAGATATTTTTAATTAGGTTGACTTAGTGCATACCAATTAAATCAGCAATCATGCCAAGTTAAACCAGATTTGAATAGAAAGTTCAGAAATCACTTAAGCAACTCTTTGCAGGTACCAACTGAATAATTGAAGCTGGTTTCATCATACGGATTTCAGCATGCTGTGAAAAAAAGAATTACCATTTGCAATCCCTGTTTCTGGACCTGAAATCTAGAAATTCATAAAAATCAAACTTCAGAAATAGACTTGTTCACACTAGGCTTTGTATTAGAATCAATTCCTCTAGCTTGCATCCAGTTGCAATGCTTTAGGGTACAAGCAGGAAGAATGGTGACCACCAACTTTTTAAACAAATTTCATCTTTCTAATTACTTTTGGCAATTGACACAAAGTAGCCTCCAGCGACGGATTGGCAAAACAAGACTTTAAAGATAATTAGCGAAGATGCACTTACAGATGTGTCAAAACTGAAACCTAGACATGTGTTGGCAGAATATTATTAATAGAGTTGATGTATTGATATGGACATAGAGAAATGAGAGCTGCAATTAAAATGCAAACACTGAAGAAAGAACTTTTATTTCATATATTTTAAAAGATGTGTTGTATCCATATTCCATTGGGGATTTCAGAACGCTTGACACTGATAATTTATCTAATGCTGTAGCTCTTGAGCAATACTGGGTGGATCCTAGAGATGTAAAGATCAGAGGATCTAGAACTGTTCAGAATTTTAAAAAGAGCCAGCCCACTTTCTCATTTATAAAGACGGTCCCTCCAGATCTCTGGTCCCTCTCCTGAGCAGGCTCCAGGCTTTGCCCTTATTGCCACTGGAAACGTGCTCCAGGGGTCCTCAAGTCTGGAGACCCTTACCTGTAGTCCCAAGGGTTATACTGTTAAAATTATCTTTATGCTGAGTTTCCCCAGACAAAACAACTGGGGAGCACGAGAGCCAGAAAAAAAACAGGTCTTGGGAGTTTCTTAAAAGAAGGTGATATGCAGAAAATCTAGATAACAGGGAAAAAAAAATCTCAGCTGTCGCACAGATGAGAATGACGGAATGTGGTAAATTCAATAGATAGAGCAAGGACAGTTTTGCTGAAATTTTTTAAGTATAAATCACTTATCAACAACCAACACTTTTGATTTAGCTAGTCTCAAAAATTACTGTAGGGCTTCCCCCAAAAAAATCTGCAGAATCTACAGTGGCAAAAGTGGAGACTTTATAACAGTTGGCAAGACTCCCTGAGGATATTTGTAAGCTTTAATAGCATGCCCTTGGACAGGCATGCACAAAAGGAGGCCTGTTCCAAGACACCTTGAGGAAGACCACTGGAAAAATCAAGAGAAACATTTTCCAGATTCAGATACGATGGTGTAACGTTGTGTGTTGTCTAAGAACAGATGTCTACAGGGTAAATGAAGAAAGTAAAATACAAAAGTGGCATGAGGACAGTCAAGCGCTGTACAAATTCAGACTGAGTATGCCTCAAGCCACATCTGTCTTATGCTGAACAGTACACGCTAAGTCTGCACACGTGGCAGGAAGCAAGGCAGCATCACCTCTGCACAAAGGGTGAGATTTCACGGTATTGTAAGAAAAAGAGCATTCTATATTGCCTGCATTTCTTAACTTAAAGGTAACTTCTGGAGACGTCCTCTTCAAAGAACAGTCAGTGCACAGTTGTTTTGGTTTTTTTTTCATTTTCAGCTGATATATAAAATTACTCTCTTACTCAACTTGTAGCCCACACAGTGCTGCAGGATGTGCTCCATATCCCACACTTCTCATAACTACACAGTCCCACCTAGACTGATGAAAACCTCACCCAATCCTGAGAACCATGTACCCTCCTCATTTGAAACAGAACTGGCTCAGCACAACGCTGAAATAGCTGATTTTTAAGTACCTGAGAAAAAAAAATACCCAGTGATTACAAAAGGAGCTGTTGGTTACAGTGGCTTTCCCCACGCAAGCCTAGCAGTGTGGGCTAAATCCCATACACTGCTACTCAATTTTTAATAGGTCATTGGGCAAAATTTCATTCATTATTTATGAATGCTTAAGAAAAAAAACTGGCTATGACTGCTGGTAGGCATGGGGTAATCGATTGTATCTTTACATACGACAGAGGTTATTTATTATTTGCATATAGCTAAGAAAGATAAAAAGAAAACCATATATGTTTATCCTTACACCAGGACTGCACTGCTGCGAACATTCAGCACTTATCCTGAAGCTGCTTGTATACACCCAGTTAAAGGAGAGAACCGAAAGAAGACCCATTTACTGATCTGCAAGGCATGGGTCTCCCTTGAGGAGAGCAGATATCACCCAGACATGAGGGCCTTGTCACTACCTCAGGATAGTTCACACCGGGAATCCACGGGGAGATTGCATCCTAGTTTTAATACTCATCCTCTGCAATGATGGGCACTGGGCTGGGCTGAGATCAGAGAGACTTGCTGAGGTGGGTAAATTTGCTTCCCCAGCACTTCCAGGAAAAACCTGGTAGGTCAGAGCCGTGCTTTCCAGTGCTATGAGTAATCACTAACAGGGTAGGAATAAATCAGATTTAGATTTCAAAACAGTGTCTCTGGCCCCCTCCTTAGCATCCCTTACTTCCCAGCTTGAAGGTCTCAGCAAGATCCCCAGATTTCCAACAGGTCTTCCTTGCCTGGTTTTCTCCAAATATTGTGAGACAGTACATGTGTTTTTGTTTTGAATTTAGAAGACAATGAATCATGGGCTAGAGTCCAATCAAATTCTAAGCACAGATATTGTCTGGTATGAATATTAGACCCTGACACTAATATTTCATAAGTTCATCAATAAAACCCTCATAAGGATACTTACAATTGAGGGAAATATTTTCTCCTTCATATGCCAGAGAATGAAAAAAAAAAATAAATATCAAAGAATCCCAAGAAAATTGGCACATTTATTTACAAACTGTCCTTGGCTTGGTTGCAGTAAAACAAAAACACAAGTTACTTGGTACAGCTCTCATTGTATGCAGATTTAATATATTAGCTGTTAGTGAATGCTAGATCTTGATATGCAACTGTAAACACATCTCAGTGGTTCCCTCAGGTCAAAGCATGTGGACTTATATTTTATAGATGTATCATCAAGCCACAGCATGTTTGCTGTTATTTCAATATGTTTATAAAATGTCCCATGCCACTCTTCTTTGAATGCTGTAAATTGCTTTCATGATTTGCTCAGGGATACTGAGAATTCAGCTGGCATTGTAATACTTCATTTAATGCATGAAATTCTCAAAAACACTTTATAACGTTCAACCAAGTCAGATCAGACAGTTCTTAAAAATATTAAGGGCTCATTTATATCTTTAGAGTATGTGCCAGTTTTCAAGCCACATGAGTCATGTATGCAAACTATGTTTGGGGGAAAGTTATATTCACGAGCATAAAAACAATTAGTAGGTCTGACTTGAAGTTTCAATGACAGTGATACAGTTTGGCCCATCCTATATCGGGATTTCTTTAATGCCCCTTAACTTCTCTATATTAACATACCTATGAGATGGTGCTTCACTCTCATTTCTCTGAAGGTTGATCTATGCAAATATTAATATGCCCACATTTTCCCTATCCATGCCAAATATCTGAGCACTTGTCACCCCACCATTGTCAGACTTACTATATATGCCATTCTACATCCATGTACATACTCATGGTTCCTACAGCACCCTCCTTTCTGTCATTTTAATCTCCAAGAAAAATATTAATTACGGGCCTTAGCATCAGATAATATATTGAACAATAGGTTCATTTCAATTACAGATTGCAGTACATCTTCACAGTTCGTATGGCAATAAATTCTAGACATTTCTGAGTCACGAAACATCTTAACTCTGGCTCTGAACAACTTAATTTCAATGTCTGCCTATTTCCTGTTTGTAAACCTAAGGTCTGAACACCAGTCAGAGGAATTTTCACCATTCAGGCGCAGTCTGGCAGCCTGCAAGGATCTGTCTCCGCTGGCCAAATCCAGAGCTGCCTACCTGCAGCTCCTGGTGACTTGGAAGGAAACAGGAAAGCGGTAAGAAACCAGATCCCCTGGGAAGGTTTGGCTCTCTCACCTTACAACGAGGCTGAGGTGGTCCCCCCACTTAACAACGTGGAATTTCATTTCCTTTGCACCACCAGCATTGCAAAATGTTGAATACGTTTGTGCTAATTAGTTACAAAACCTTTATCCTTTCTTCACTCATCCCTTTCTCCACTTGTCCCTTGTCCCCTTTCTGCCTTAATTGTCATTTTCAGGGGCAAAAACTCTTGTGAAAAGTATGTGAACTGACACAAACGTGCAATGTAAACGAGTTACACAGGAGCAGCACGTGCTGCCCACGAGCCCAGCCTGTATTAGGTGCATCGAGGCAATGTAGATGTCCAGGACATCCTCTGGCTGCAGATTCCCCAGGGCAGTGGACATGGGCAGTATTAGCACATCAGGCCACAGCTGTCATGAGTACTTATGACCTGACTGAGTGCCCATGTTTCAGCTGTGCAGGCCTTCCTCTTTCACCGCACTCCCTGAATAGACTGGGGGCAAGGGAAGCCTTTGTACGAATGTCCCTGATAATGGCAATCTTACATTGTGTGGAAAACAATGATTTTCTGGTAATATTTTTTAAATGGAACTGAATTCTTACACCATGTTCAATTTGGAAATCGTGGGACCAGCAAAAGGAAGATGAGATTTGACACATTTTGCTTTTATCTCAAAAATCCTTCATCTAAGGAAAAAGAAAAAAGACATTTTAGCAGAACGCGGATTTTATTGAAAGGGTATTTTCAATTAAAATATGCTTAGCTAAAACTCCGACCAGCTTTGCCATCTTTATTTTTAGTGACAGAGGTCAAAATTCTACTTTTGGTTTCCTTCCAGTGCTCCTTCCAGCTCGCTTCCCTAGCTCCTGGGAGCACTTGCTTGCTTTATTCCTGACAAAACCCCTGCAGGCCACAGGGGAGGGGGGGTAGTCCCTGTGTGCCGCATTTACATTTGGAGTGAGTGCCATGTTTCACAGCTGCAGCTGTCGGCCTACGGTTTCTGCCATTATTTGCATTTCAAACAGAGTCAATGGAAGCAATGAACTACAAAATAAATTGAAGTTCTGCATAGAAAACAAATGCCTTTTATTAATCTGACTCAGCTGCTGAAGTACTGAAACATGGAAAACTTGGTAAGATTGCGCAGTCCCTAATGCTGAGTACTATTTCAGGTGAGATCAACAGCATTTATATGTCAAAAACTGTAATTTTAAAAGGAAACTTTTTTTCTACAGCTGGCGATAACCTAGTTTTCAATAGGTAATCACCTCCGTTGCCCAACCTAAACACATTAAAATATGATTCCAAAACCAGTGCAACAGAAAAGAAATTGAGGCTTAGGAACTCTTCCTCTTTTCTTACCACAAGTATCTTATGCTGCTCTATCAAATATTTGCAATTCACAGATGGATACCTATCTCAGCCCTATTCCCATGCCCTGTAGGTCATTTCTCACTTGCACTGACCCCAAATTTGAAAGCTTCCTTTGGAGGCTAGTGTCAGATATAACGGAATAACTGCAGGCAGTGTTCTAAATTGCGATTCTAGGGGGAAATAAAAAAGGCAGCAAAATCAGAGAGAAGCTGCAACATCCCTATGCAAACTCCATGGACGTTGTCTATAACAATGGTTGAACACAACCACAGTTTATGTGCTTCGTTGCGGCATGGCAGCACATCTGCAAGGTGTTCCTGCTGCCCTAGGATGTCTGCAAGTGGGCAGATCTGCGGGGAGCAGAGTGAAGAGCACTCTCCCATCTTTACCACAGCTGACCACTCCAGCCACCCCTGCTGTAAAGGCAGCATTCAGCCCTGCCCCTCATAACAGCCTCCAGTGTCATTTAATCCCATTTGTTCCCCCCTGCTTCTGAACAGCACTGTCGTCCACACCCCGCTGTACCTCCAAACGATGTACATCGCTGCCTCCGATAACAAAGAACATTTCTGGCAAAAAAAACCCTATTCCTTGGGGAGCAGGGCAATGGGGGAGAACTGGGATTTTAAATGGCCACACTGAGCCTGTGGCTATGACATCAGACCTCTTAAACTGATGGCTGGGACACTAATAGCAAGAGTACTTTGTTTCTTAATGGACCTCTGGGTTCCTCAGTGCACCCTCAGTGTGAATAGCTAGGCATTAGTCCTCCCCTCGACTCTCCTTTTTTTTTTTTTCTTCTGCAGAGTTGAGGCAGGCCTAAGCAAACCATCATTGCGAAACAGTGCCAGAATCAAGGTTGCTATTCTGCCTTCCAGTCCTTGATGGGAAATGTTCAAAGGATAGCTAAATCCTGCAGGAACTCATCTCATCTCATCTCTTTGTAGGCATCAGGACACACTTGCAGTTGTGGTGACTCAGCTAGACACAAAACCAAGGTCCTGTCCACAAAGCGCCTCTTGACACCTTGCAGAATAGTTTGTGTGTCACAACTGAATTCCAGCCCAGAGGTAGTTTGTTTTCCACCTGCTTAGTATCTCCCTGGCTAAAATATTTGCTAGCTTTTGTGACAATTTTCTGGGTGTTGTTAATAAAGCTGCCACACAATTTGCTCCACAGCTGCACTTCAAATAAGGCAATGTCTGCTTAGTGTTTGCATGTCTGTTTGTAAAGCTGTTTAATGAACGTTTTGGAAATACTTGTATTTTATAACTTGCTGTGCACAAGGGTTTTTGTTCCAGTTACAGCTATTGTGCATGATTTGTAATAAAAATAACAGAAGTACTATGGAATATAAGATATTGTTCTTCTGTACAGAGATAATTCGATTGTGTGTATTTCTCATGCACCATCTATCACAGATGCTGGAAACAGAAGAAACATCCTGAGTTACAGAGTAAGGGCTGATCCAACTGGCCTTCAGACAACAGAGCTTTTTCCACTGACTTCAGTGAGAGTTGGACAAATTCACTCGAGAGATAAATGAAAAACAACAGTCTAGAAAATATGTTTCACGAGATAAAAATATAGGACTTTTCATACTGCCAAAAATATTTTAACTTGCTAATTAGCAATCCCAAGGAAACTTTATGTTGACAGAATTTCAATGAATTAATACATTCACCATGCACCACAATGTGAATTTTCCCATGGCTTGAAGAATAAGTTAATTGTGAGTTGGTTCTTGGTCTAATATTGTGAACTCAGACATAAATTATTCATCCTCTGTCATATAGTTCTATATGCCATCTGCAAGCTACATGGAAATTACCCTCCAGCTCAGATTCCACCTAATGTAAATTGGCATAGCAACAGTGAATTCACAGTTATCCATTGTTTAGCGTGCACTTAGCAATAGGCCTAGACAATTCTACTTGAAAATGTCTTTAGTAACTAAACAGCTCCTATGGACTGAGTTTTGCAACATAAGTGTGCAGCAGTGCTCCCAGAATGAACTGTATAGTTCATCTACCAGACGGATTAAGAGCTGTTGTAAATCGTATAAAGAAAAATCAGTATTTCAGTATAATGCTTAAACTCAACTTAAATTAAAGGCATTGGTCTAATTTTACTAATTTAGGTCCAAGCATCTGCAGATATGTGTGTCATTTTTTATCATCTCATTCAAGCTTTTGTCAACAAAATAAGACTAAAAACACAAATCAGAAGACAAAGGGAAATTTTAAAAAACTCCACAATTCAAAGTGCTATTTTTTTTTTATATCTCTGTAAAATTATTATGTTAAAATATAAGCAAGTGTTTAAATCTCTGAAGGATAAGATCCAGAGAGATCTGTAAGTCCACTGAACGAGTCACCTGAGTAAGAAGTTCAGTAGACCCAACCATGTAGTAGTATAGCTACTGTGATACTAAAGTTGTTCTAAAATTTTCAGAAGACAATCTCTTGCTTTCATATCTATTCATCCCACGCATTAGCTTTTTATTATGTCTTATGCTAATGTTTAAAATATATTTTTAAGAAATATACTTGGGAAGGTGCTAACTATTTTAAATCATTACCTTTTAACTTTCACAGGTGCTTAATTCTCTAAGCGTGGATGCAGATAATCACCCAGTTTGCCACCCCTCTTCAGTCCACAAAGAAGCAGTACCTTCTAGTTTATGTTCTCTTTTGCTGTTGAAGACAAGTCCTGTCATATCAGATACTTATCCAGTGACAACTTAAGGACAAGTGAAAGATGAAAAGAAAAGTTATTCCACTTTCCTCTCTTACCTCCTAGCATGTCGGATTTTATTCATGCCTGTCTTTTGTGATCTCCTGTTGTACAGCACACAGCTTATCAACTGACACAAAAATAAACGCATAATAAATATTCTACAAGAGCAGAGAAAGGGGTTTGCTAAATATAAACAAACTGCCTGGTCAGACTTCTACCCTCATCCCTAAGGGTAAATACTGTTGTCTTCTGACATCCCTCAACTTCTTGCAG
This sequence comes from Anarhynchus alexandrinus, assembly GCA_008711295.1. Classification (NCBI taxonomy): domain Eukaryota; kingdom Metazoa; phylum Chordata; class Aves; order Charadriiformes; family Charadriidae; genus Anarhynchus; species Anarhynchus alexandrinus. The sequence goes on along the minus strand of VUYV01000017.1, from coordinate 2,005,391 downwards.
CGCTGTGCCAAGTGCTACTAGCAACGAGTAATTAGTCCAGTTCTCAGATGCCTTCAGTGTCAATAGAGAAAAAAAGGCAACAATTCCTCCACAGAGCTATTTCAAAATTGACTGCTTCAGTTCTAATATTTAATAAATTGTTTGTAATGTTTTAATGTGCTGCTGTAGCGGCAGCATACGACAAACATAAGGATAAGCAGTTGCTCCAGGCATGGAAGAGAGATGGCTTGGCAGAAGCCTCAAGCATCTCATATACAGTATCAGTTCAAGTAAGAGACATGAAGCCCAGATGAAGATGGTGATGTCTGGGAGAGCAGAAAAAGTTGTCCGATTCAGTGAAAAATGAAAAATTACTGTAAATGGATATTAACAGTCTTTTTTCCTTATTTGTTCTATCAAAGGGTCAATGAACACTGACCACAGAGTCAAGAACTCCTTAATTTGACTTTCAAGTGGCTTTTTCTTGCCCTAACGACCAGCAAAGGGCACCTGCCTTTGCCCTAGGGCATGGGGAAAATATCGGAATGAAAAAGCTTGAGTTAAAGAATTCAAGACATTTTTCCATTTCAAATTTTTGTGTGTTCTCCCATTTCTAGTTTTCTTTTTCCAACTGACCTTAACAAAGAGAGAAAAGGCTCTCTTCTGTCTGGCTATTACTAATAGATGAAATCTGATTTAGAGAAACAGGAATATTTAACATATTTTGCACAGGGTTGAGATAACAAAAAGAGATCCAATATCTTCCTGAATGGTTTAAGCTTTCCTGTCAGTTTATATAGTTGCACCTTGCAATGGAGCATACAGTGATTCAAGTCCTTGGACAGCGATAGCTGTTATATTTCTAGACTGGGAACAGCCTGAAAGTAGCATTTTCCAAATAATTGATTGAAATGGAAACATATTTTCACCCGTTAGCATATACTACCCCTGCAATAAGCAGGGACATCTTCTACTCAGAGTCCTGTCCAACCTGACCTGGAATGTTTCCAGGGATGGGGTGTCTACCACCTCTCTGAGCAAACTGTTCCAGTGTTTCACCACCCTCATTGTAAAAAATGTCTTCCTTCTATCTAGTCCAAACCTACCCTCTTTCAGTTGAAAATCGTTACCCCTTGTCCCATCACAACAGACCCCACTAAAAAGTTTGTCCCCATCTTTCTTAGAAGCTCCCTTTAAGTACTCAAAAGCCACAAAAAGGTCTCCCCAGAGCTTTCTCTTCTCCAGGCTGAACAACCCCAACTCTCTCAGCCTGTCCTCATAGGAGAGGTGCTCCAGCCCTCTGATCATTTTTGTGGCCCTCCTCTGGACCCGCTCGAATGGGTCCATACTAGGGGCTCCAGAGCCGGACACAGTACTCCAGGTGGGGTCTCACCAGCGCGGAGTGAAGGGGCAGAATCACCCCCCTCGACCTGCTGGCCACGCTGCTTTTGATGCAGCCCAGGATGCGGTTGGCTTGCTGGGCCGCAAACGCACGTGGCTGCCTCATGTCCGTCTTTGCATCCACCAGTATACCCAAGTCCTTCTCCGCAGGGCTGCTGTCAATCCATTCACACAGCCTGTATTGATATAGGAGTTGCCTTGACCCAGGTGGGATGTACAAGTTTCCCATTCCATTAATACAAAAGACAGTTATTAATCATCTATTCAAACTAGCACTGGCATTTGGTTCTTAGGGACTCTCATCTCACACTCCCTACTTGCAGAGCACCAAATCCATATTGATCTCTTCAGCTGAAGATACAGAATTAAGTACTCTCTGTCTAATTTCACTAGTTCAGCACAGTTATAATACAGTAGAAAATTAATAAAGTTAACAATGACAGTATTCAGATTGTTCACTTGGCAGAAATGGAGAAAACATTAAAATTCTGTCCTTTAAAACCTAAGGACTTGGTGTGTGGAAAACAGATCTTCTTGCATACCTTTGTGGTTTTGAACATTACAGCTTAAGGCTTAGAACTCAGGCTTACACTTCAGCACTCTCCTAGTCAAGGAAAGATTTAAGAATTCATTAAGTGTTCTCTTGAAACAAGGCTTGAGTTTCTTGCACTGTATAATAATACATCAAATAGTTTCAGTAAGACTTGCACTTAGACCTGTCATGAGCTTCCATCTTTACTTTCTGTGTGGAGTAGGAACAAGCATAAGACAACGTATGGATCCATGGCAATATACGTGAAGTGGTCTAGTAAAGGAAGTTGACAGAATGAGATACAACCATAATGTAATTTCCTGACAAAAAAAAAAGATAGTTTTCTTTCATTTCCTTTTGAGATCTGGGTATATTTTAATCACAATTTATCTGACAGTATAAGATCCTTTGTAGGTTGTAGGTTGTAACCTCATTATAGGAATAGCCCAAGAGGTTAGATATAAATAAGATATTTTCAGGTTTTTTTTTTTTTAAAGCTACTGGTTTTGAGTGGTTTATAATTTGACTATTGTAATTTGCTTCCCTTAGAAAAAAGCATGAGAAGATTGAAGTCTATTGTACTATTTTTAAATGAGTAATGAAACTTCACAAAAACATTGGGGTTTAGTTACATTTCTACTGCCCAGATTGTTTTTGTTTCTTCTACAAATTAAAAAAAAACCCAACAAACTCTTCTAAAAGTATCTCCCTCAGCTTAAAATTTTCCTGTGAATCATCTAGTTCTGGCCTTTATAACAATCTGGTGGTCTTTTCTTTTATGAAAATTATGTATTTCTTATGCTGTTGGGCTTAGAGTCTAACAAGATGGGAAACCCGCAAAGGAAGTGGAGTAACATAAGAAAGACATGAGAGAGTCCAAGGAAGTGTTGAGAAAGGGTAACACAGACAGAGAGCACTGCAGACTGGGGATCCTTCTCCGTGGAAGAGGAACTGGGTTGGCAGTTGCCAGAAGAAGGATCCGACAGCCTGGGAGTACCAAGGGTTTCCAAGAGGAGAAGCACACACCGTAGGCCCCCAGGTTCCCCAACTCCTGCATCCAGAACAATGGCACACCTGGATGCTCCAGGGGGCAGTTCAACTCTCCTGTGTGCCTTCATTTCTGTTAGCGTGCATTATGCTGTGGTCCACATAACCATATGGGTCATATAACCGACGTGGCCCCAGCAGAGTTATCTGTAGATATAACAGCTTGTAGCAGCACTGACTAATCATACTTGATAATACATGGACTATACTGAGTTCCTCTGATATTAATGACAATTTTCTCAGCCTTCTTTCTACAGAGATTCAGAATGGAAATCTGTTCAAATGAGGCACAAAGGGAAGGTCTGACTTCCCATCTCTTATGTTTCATTAAAGAGGAAGGGAAAGAAAAATTAATACTAAAATCATTTTTTCAAAGCATCTTCTGTCAACTCTGGCTTTAACATTGTTTATGGAAATTATACATACACGTATAAACTGCTAACTATTTATGCAGAATAAGCATTCCTGTGCAAGATTAGTAGTAGCATGTATGTCTCCCACCTGGGGACTTCTTCCCTATTTCTGCATTGTATTGCTTTGTTAACAAATGCAGATTTCTTCATAATTAAACCGACCATTTAAAGTTCTGAAGTATGTGACCATGTCAAGATTTGCTGCAATTTATCCCCAATTATCAGGTTAGTACAGTAGAAGGGAGCTGTTAGCAGAGGAATGGGATAACAAAGAAACCCCAACTGTAAAGAAACACAGTAGTGAATTATCTCTACCCATGAATATTACTACACTGATGACTGGTCTGAACAGGTTGTCTGACTAGTGAAGAGCCACTCACCTAGTAAAATTTTAAAGGTTTAAGCTTTGTAAGAATTGTCCTTTAGTAGTGACTAACCTGAAAATGACATTTGAATAACACATGTAACATGGAGTATGTACTGCACTGACTTTTTTTCATGGGAACACAAAAGCAATTTCCAGGTCTGAATTTCAGTATAAGCTATTAATAAGTATTGCCTCCAGGGAAAAAAATTATATTACTTTGGAAATAGCAAGATTTCCCTTGGGCTGATAAAAGGGAAATAACAGACTTTGTAAAGGTCTAGATTCAACATATTTTTTTAAATAGTTTTTCAAATAACGGTAAAATGAAGACAATACTAGTTATGTTGCAGTTTGATATAACCAACAAAACATTTTCCCTAGTAAGGAATAAAGCCTGCTCAGTGAGCCTCTGAGCAATACCTAGGAAAAGAAAGTTACCTCTAGTCTCCCTCATCACCTGCTTCTCCTCTTCTTCTCAGCATTAGGAGGGTGGATGCATGTACCAAGTACACTTTGGGGTGGTCTGTTTTTTTAAAAGCTATCTCAAAAGAAAGCTGGCACAAGAAACAAATCCCAGCCTTTTCTATAACATCCAGAGTGATTCTGGAGCTCTTTTCTTGCAGCCTTACCTGGACGATGTTCGATCAGAAAATGCAGAAAAGTAGTGGGCAAACTTGGCTCTCATTTTAATGCCTGTGTCAACTCTGGTTTCTGTGATCTGTTATCACCAAGAGAGCAAGAAAGCAGCTGCTAGCCACGAAAATTGAGGGGTCCCTGGCCAACCCCATCCTAGGTGGTTGGCCATTCTCATTAAATGCTTGAGCCTGTCAGAAGGCACATGACCAGATACCGAAAGAGGTCTGAGCAGACCACAGCCCCTGCCCTGCGGGGAGGTGACTGGTGCACGGGGGGGGTGAGTTGCAGGAATGAGCACACTAAAGGGTAGAAAAGGAAGAAAAAAACCCCTCTCTCTCTCTTCAGGGCTTCTGCTAGCAGCAGCCATGAGAAAATATAATTCCTTGACGGTGTTTTGACATGAAAATATTGGAAAACTGGACATAAGTAAATCTAAAGGAATTGAAAGACATTCTTTCAACCCATGTATTAGTGAAGGTTACGACAGTAAATTTCTGCCATTTTATTCTTTTATAGCCATGGGGGACATCCAGAGATTTCATAGGAGGTGAGTAAAAGCCATCCAGCCTGTCTGTTTACCACTNTTTGAGGGTGGTGAGGCACTGGAACAGGTTGCCCAGAGAGGTTGTTGAGTCCCCATCCCTGGAGGTGTTCAAGGCCAGGCTGGACGTGGCCTTGGGCAACCTGGTCTAGTGGGAGGTGTCCCTGCATATGGCAGGGGGGTTGGAACTCGATGATCTTCAAGGTCCTTTCCAACCTAAACCATTCTATGATTCTATGATTCTATGATGTATTAGTGAAGGTTACGACAGTAAATTTCTGCCATTTTATTCTTTTATAGCCATGGGGGACATCCAGAGATTTCATAGGAGGTGAGTAAAAGCCATCCAGCCTGTCTGTTTACCACTGATCTTCCCCTTGATATATTCCTCAGCCCCCATCATTCCTCCCCTGAGAGCTGCTGTCACTCCTCCTCTGCCTTAGAGGACGGTATCCACAGCCTCTGAGAGGCTGTGCTAATGCTGGTCTATTCATCATCTGGCAGACAACACTCTCACAGGCAATTCCATTAGCAATATCCCTCTCAATGACAAAGTATGTCTTTTATGTGTCTGGTTTCCAGCCACGTAGATATAAGTGTTGTGCTGGGCCCCTTTTTTGAAAATGGGAATCACTGACCTAGTGCAAGTTGGTTTTATTACCCATTTTCTTTCAATCAGATGGCTTGACATAAGTTTTGCCTTAAAAAACGGCCTGTATCCTTTGGTGACAAACATGTTGCTTTGGCTGAACTAGTAACAAATATTCAGCTTTCCACATAAGGTCAAAAAAAACCCAAATAAAAAATAATCTTTGAAATCTGAAGCTGTATTTTAAAAGATTAATATTTCAAAATTATGTTGAGAATATTGGGAAAGGACCGTTGCAAGCTATTGGAGCTCTGTGCTTAACTTTACGTTGCTATTGTTGTTAATATGAGAGAAGTAATCCACTGAAAATTAAAGAAGCAATTTTCATTTGAATGCCTCCGGGCATTATTAAGATTCACAGTAAAATGTGTCATGCTGCTTCATAATAAATTCATCTGAAGAAGGTAGTAAATACCTACTGCCTTTATAACGGGGAAAACATTTTGCATCACCAATGTTTCTGAAACAGGCTGGCGGAACTGATTTTTTCCCTAAAAACATAGCCACAGGTTAAATACTCCAGCATTTTCCAGTGGCAGCATCCATCCCCCTGTACTTTGGCAGCAGACAAAATAACTCTGATTAGATTAATCACTGTCTTCAGCTACTGTTGTGCTCATTATCAACCCTCTAACATTGTATGTTCTGATGATATATCCTTAAGTGCAGTAATTGTAGGCATGGGTTCATTAGCAAGTATGATCAACGTGGGTTATCAAAAGCATTTTTCATGAATAATAAATAGAGCAAATTACTAAAACAATAAAAGAAATATCCAAGATCTACAGCAGGTCAATCTACATGATGTAATATTTCATTAACATAATTAGAAGCAGATTTATAATAACTTAATTTTCCACCTTCTTTTGTTTAAAGGAGACCAGAGATACTCTGCTGCTTCCTGCAGAAAGCTTGTGCCCTGGCTGGCAAAATGTCAGGTGAAATTAGACTATGCAATGAAGAAAATGTTATTTTAGATGTGATACACTCCCTTTAGAAATCTTGCTGATTGCACACAGGCTGTATAATTACAGACATTCATGAATTGTACTTCATTAGAATGACAAAGTGTTGGCATTGGTGAGACATTTAACGCACCCAGTATTAAATGAACACAACTCAAGTACACTTTTAGGATCATCATCATTTGAAAAAAAAAAGAAGCAAGGGTATGCTTAAGGAACATGATACCAATATAGATGCATTTCCTCCCCCCCAAAAGATTAAAATATCTTAGTGTTTAATTTATTTTCTCTTTTTTTGGAGGAAAAGAAATCCTGTGAGTTTTAATATTTTCTCTTGACAAAGAAATGTAAAGAATGCCATTAGATTTCCATTGGAAGCTTCCTGTCTTGCATGATAGGCAGAGTTGCATTATTTTTCTTTTTTCCATATGAACTTTGATACATTTCAAGTCTGGCACACTTAATTTTCTGAGAATTACATTAAAAGGAGAACTCTTACAAGATGTTAATCAAAGGACCTATGCCTGATGATTGTTCCAAGTTGGGCAACTGCACAAATTTTCTTTCTTAAGAAAAATGTACTTACCAATGGAGAACAGGAATAATAAATTATATTGGGGATGATCCTGCCTTCATTGGGATCAAAAGCAAAATTCTGACTGATTTCCAAAAGGAGCAATTTCAGATACAAGACTTTTCTTGCTATAAGTTCAGTTTATATTTGAAGACTCCAGCAAAAAAAAGCGAGGTTCATTTATGCTGAACTAGTCAAATCAGCTGTATTTGCCAGTTTGAGCATACTTTTTATCTTGGTGATTGTGGTCCTTACTGCATTTTTTTGAGGTGGCTACACTTCTACAAAGTTACATTACTGTGTAGTTCATAAGATATTAACATGAAAAACACAAATTTTAAAATAGGAGTATTTATGATATACAGTATTATAAACATATATTAAATAAAGTCGTATATAAGGAATATGCACCATAATGTGAGTATGTAAATAAATCCAAATCGCACAAAACTTAGAAAGGGAAATGTTTGTTTTCTGTACAAATTATCTAATTTCTTCTTATTAGTTGACATCATAAAGTCTTTCACCTTGACTTATTCTGTTGAAAAGTTCAGGCCCTTTGTGAATTAGCAGTTTTGGTTATACTGTTCCCACACGCTCTCTAAAGGGAAAACTGCTTCCCTTGCACAGAACACTAAAATTAATTTGAAAAAAGAGAAAGAAAAATCAGGGGAAAAAAAAGATCAGTGATGACCTAATCACGCAAACTTGCCTTGTGTGGCATTTACTGGATGGCCACGGTAAAGCTGGCTACTCCCACGAGTGTTTAGAAGACTGGACCACTTCATACTTGCCTTTTGCCTCAAATTTGGATAACCACGATAAATTTTATGGAATTAAGGTATCGAAAGGTCTTCTCAGCACAGCAGCTGTATATTCCTTGACAGCCACGTATTTCTATTTGGGCTTGATCATTTTTAGCCAATGCCTTGACCCATTTTACATCCTCCCTTAACTCTCCACACTGCTGCAAGGGATGGGCAGCAGTCCCTGAACCCAACTCCCTCTTATCAAACCTATGTATCACATGAGAATAGCAAGGCATAGGAACGCAGCCGAAACTAGAGAGAACACACGGTCTGTCAGTGTTAATCCTTTTTAATATTCTGCTTCACACCAGAGAGGATTTAATTGTTTCTTAAATGGCTCTAGGGCCTCTGAATGAGCAAACCTGTCTAACAGAGCAGACATTTATTTGAAAGAATCTTTGTAATAAATATTGATCTATCGTATCCGTAGATCATTCTGGAGACACAGCAATCTCTCCTTGCCTAATTAAACTGTGCTAATATGGAAATGCAGGCCAAGCCCATAAGGCACAACAGATCTGCAGGAGTGTGGAAACGCCTGGAAGTTGTGAGCTCTGGGAAGAGAGGCAGAGAGGCGCAGGAACTCCGCCTGCATGCTAATGAACTCCACCACATCCAGACCGTAATCCATACAGATGCCATTCAAATTCCCTTCCACAACTTCAGCCTCAAAGTCTTCTAATTAACCCTCAGCCTTGAGATAAGCAGCCGTGAGGAGGCGGGGGTGGCACAGCAGAGGTGACAAAAGGCGAAAGACTACTCCTTGCCACTTCTCTTCCCCCATGATTTGAAGGTTGTGTCAGTCACTAAGCCAAACCCGGAGGGGTAATCAAAATGTCATTTACTTCATCTCCCCGTGGCATTTTAACTTTTACCCTGTAAGCATTCCTGGATTTAGGACTGGCTAGAACGTTTTAGTAATCATAAAGCACACATTTCCACAGACACGCGGCAGCGCTTAAAAGCATTTCACTCCCACTTGACATGGAGCTTTGTTAGAGATGGCAGACAATATTTCACCAGTTTGGCTTACGCTTTGCACAGACACTCTGCTTCCTACAGAGGTTTATTTCTAATGGAAGGCAGCCGATTTATTGCCAACTCCAGCACCGCCCAGACTCGCAAGGAAACCGTAGGAGAGAATTGCTGGGCTTTGTTTCAAGTGGTGCCACAGCAACCCAGCAGTGCTGCATTTCATTCTATGTGGAACCCTGTTACAAACTATAGACCAGCTCCCTCCAACTGTCTATAGATGGGATCTACAAATTGCAATACTTCAATGGCACTCCAGAGCTGCCCTAACCTACAATGGGGTAGATCTGGATGGACCCTTCTGTTTTCAGTAAAATTACTCGTAATTTACACTTGTTAAAAGCAGAATTTGTCAAAGTAATGTAGTAATCACAATTTAAGATAAAATGCTAGCTATGTTTTCGGGCATTTGGGGTTTTTTTTGTTTGTTGTTTGGGTTGGGTTTTTTTTTAGTAAGTGGTACCAGAGGGCTGCTCCCAGAAAGCATCCAGAGCCCTGCAACTTTGTCCACAATTAAATCAACTGACAAGTATTTGAATGTCCATTTACCAGTATTTGCGTATATCAAAAGGTTTTGCCTATCAGATAGGCACAAACTGAGCAGGTGCTCAGTTTCATAAACTGGTCCTCGCGTTTCTTTTTTTAATATAACTCAGAAACCCGAAGGAGTTACACAAATTGGCGAATGGCTAATCTCAGCTTTTCATCTTTAGTGTTATTTTCAAATCAAGTTGAGTGATCCCTGTAGTGATTACTTTCTAACATCTGGCTGGCAGCTTATTTCACGAGACTTGGTGGCCTCATTTTGAATTCTAATGAAGACCACACTGCATAAATCACTGACGTTAGTTTCCCTACTGGCACACTTGGCAGAGCAGTCCTCGATGGGAAGCTGAAGCAAGACAAAAGGAATTAAATGTCATTACGTCCCTGCAACTGAATAATCCAGATCAAGGACTGTCCACAGCATCTGAGTATGAGAGCCAATCAGCCTTTATGTAGTTGATTGGCAAAGTTAAGGTCTAAATTTCAGGTGTCTTGACTTAGGATATGTCATGTGTTCTACAGTTACTTACAAAGCCATGATTTTTTTTTTTTTCCATCCCTAAGAAAGGCAAAAGGCCACACTGGGATTTAACTTGTATGAACAAGTATTTTTAGACAGACAATACTGAAATGCTTTGTCAAACTACGTGCTACGGTATTGCTGTATTCCTAACAGACAGTCATAGCACAAACTGAGACAGGGGAAAAAACCTGAGATATAAGAAACTTGACAACTGAGTCAGAGTCTACTTGCTTAGATCTCAAGCCTTTTATTCGATGCTGTGCTCTAAATTCATCATGGGAGAGGAGGCACAGCTATACATCTTGGTATGGTTATATTGCAGCTTCAAAACAGGGGAAGCTCAGGTCTGTTAGAGACATCCTGAAAGTACAGAGAATACATGATCTATAAGGCTGATTTCTTCAGCTATATCTACAGCATGTGTTAATTTATGCACAAATATAGCTGTCTTGCTTTTCTCCCTACTGCATCTGCAGAGTTAATATTATATTAAGCATTTTCATGAAAGATCACTATTTGTGGTCTTCAAACTGAGAGAGCTGTCCCCCTGCATGAGCTATACTCTGCTTTTCCTCTGCTGACTGTAAGAGATCTGAAGTTGGCCGAGCTCATTTCACATTGAGGGATTCGTCCTTCACAGTCAAGAGAGCTGAATTGTCTGAAATTTAAACTCCAAGCAAGATCTCAGAGCAAAATAGAAACATATGTCTCACATTAAGTACTATGACCTAAAAACAGTACAGAAGTATTCATACTGACTTTAGTATGTGCTCGTTTACTGCACAGCAGTGAGTATGGGCATTGAGAATGCCATCTACTGGCAAAAAAGCATGACAGAGCGTAATTCCACAGTAGGCGATTTCCAAAAAAGGGAAAGGGTAAGAAAACATGATGTGGGTTGTTAGTTTGTTTGGGTTTTTGTGTTTTCCTAATTGCTCATTTCAAGTTTTTAAATCAAGTAGTTGTAACTGCATGATATGATGCTGAATTTTATGTAGAAACGTTGGTGGGAATGGGTTTTGAACCTGACGTATATTGTTACAACTTAATTTTGTACCAGAAAAGGATAATGTTTGAAAATAGTAACAATCTAAAAGACATGAGACATAATGAGGAAATATGAATAGAGCTGCAAGACTGAGATTGCTCGTACTTTCCTATGCTTCCTCTTATTTCACAGAATCTCAAAAATGACTCTTAAGAGTTCTTTAAATATCTGGTAAGAATATTCGGAGTCTAAACCTTTGACACTAAAATCTGAAAAAGCATCAAACTCAGCAGTGAATCTGTTTGTTATTGTGTTGTCAGCTATAGCAACCGCAATTCCAAGCTTTATGTGGTCAATTTGTGATTTGATCGCAAATAGCCATCTTGGTGGAGAATATCTGTCCTGTTAACTCTACTTGCAAAGCAGTAACTGTTGTCATAATACTATGGCAAGACAGATCCATATAAGCTACATCTCTGCCAGTTTGAGAACCATCTCTGCTGGTTTGAAAATACCTTGTCTTCTTTTCCCCCCCCAGTGATTATTGATGAGATTTTTGGTTGTGTTCAGTTACACCTAGCCAACAACCAGGTTACCTAGACTATCTAATGAAACACAGTTGGTCTAACATTGACCTAATATTTTCTGAGAGTGTCCCATCTTTGCAAGTGAGTCACAGGCATAGAATAGTACAGGTAGTAATATTCGCTGGGGTTCAGCAAGGACTTTGGTCTAAATCTAATTTGATCATTGCCTAGACTAAGGTAACACTCTGACAAAGAGACAGCAATCTGCTCAAAAGAAAGTGTCAGAAGTAACCTCCAACATATTTGATAGCAGAGGAAAGCCAGAAGTAGAAGGAGGAAAAACTACAAAACATCATTTGTGAGTAGAGACATCCCTGACCACAGATTTTTCTAAACTCATCTCTTAAAAAAGTAAACATTCCTTTGTTGTTAGTTGTGGTGTGGCTCCAAGAAAGGCAGCAAGCCTGGAAGTGCCCGTGCTGAGAAGATGCCATTCACATTTTACCACTAAATTACTGTGACTTACTGTCTCATGTAGGAAGACTGCAGCAGGAACAGCATGGGGAAAGGAAGAAAAGTAAATGTCGTGTAGGATGAACACAAGCTTCTCTGTAGTCTTGAAAACATCTGCTAATATCAAAGCTCAGCATTTCACTCATTTTAGGAAAGCAGAAGGGAATAGGATACAATGTTTAAAATAAGCTGAAGAAGTAAAAAAAATAAACCAAGAAAATGGGAAAAAGAGTTTTGGACACCAGTGTCACAGAATAAAGCCTTTGATCTATGCTTTGCCCATGCAAAAACTGCCCTTGGAGAGACACCAAAGCTGTCTCTGAAACATGGCAGTAGAGCCCTGCCAACTCAGAGCTGTGGCAAAGCTAAATACTGGTGTGATGAGACCCTTCTGATGGTCTTCTGAGAGGCCCAACACTGATGAGACCATTCTGCTCCCCGGGACTGAAGTCTGTGTGGGGTTGCACTGTCCTGGGTAGAAGTACCACCTCATCTGGAACTGGTAGGTTAGCTCTATGCAGGGCTGCCTTGGACAACCATGCTTTCACTTCCCATAGCAAAAGAAAACTTTTAAAGTCATCTGTGCTTTTTTTGTGACTACAAATCAAGACAAGAAGGGAGGAAGTGTTACTGTGCCAGGACTGGAACATTGTCCTGGGCTGAACATACCACACTAACTACTATCCCAATGGAAAGTAGGAGGCACTGTGTTAAAAACTCATTTGATTCTCAGAGCACTCTAAGAAGGCCTGAAAAGCACGGGAGGACATTAGCATGGAAAAAGACTCAAGTTAGGAATGGAGTAAAAGTTAGAGGAGTATCAACTCTGCAAGTACATAACATGCAGTATGAAAGTAAAAAAAAAAAAAAGATATCTGTAAAACAAAGTAAATCTCTAAGTTTCATCCAGATACTCTGCAAAAAACCCCGATTCCTCAGCCCAGAATTTGCTTTCAGTTTAAACCAATTTAATTACAAAGGGAGCACACAGGCTGTGAAACAATCCAGAAGGCAAAACTATACCTTTTTAGGTAAGTATGGCTCTAATGATTATACTATACTGTTCAGTGGACTGAAAAGTAAGCCTATACTGTTTAAGGAAATCTGAATGCTTTGCATCTTCTCCTTCCTGTGATTACTGTCTATAAATGGTTGTGGAGGACCCACATCCATTAGCGTAGCCCAGTAAATGGGTTTCCGACCCTCAACAGCTCCTCCTGACAGATTACTACTATCAGATCCTCCTGTTCAACACAAAACAAGAATTTCAGCAAGGTCTTCTTCCACATGATAATCCCCTACTTGACATACAATGACATTATCCCACCAAAGCTGGAGACAAATTGTAATTCTTGGTGTAATTACAGGCTTTAATAGGTATAGAGGGTTGTTAAGTGCAGAGCAACTCTTCCCACTAGGGAATCTTCAGGAACACAGTTGGTGCAGCCAAACTATTTATGCAGTTGAGACAGTGCTATGATCAAAGGAGCCCATCCTTACATTTAAAGAATCACTTAAATAATACACCATCTCCATTTGGATTTTGCTTTGGTGACCTCCATGTGTTATGTTGAAAGGTAACATGTTTTTCATTTGATGCAGCAATTCACATAGTAGGACACAATAAAAAACAAACAAAAGACCATTTCAAGCTTTTTTATATATAGTGGATTGAAATGTAAAAGGAATAGCTTTCTGTAATACAATTATAGAAAAAGTGGACAGAAAGATTAAAATTTATGAAGTTGCTAGGAAATGTTAAACATGCAAAAACCTAATTAGTATTGAAAAATATTTAAATCTTCCAAGTCCAATGAACTTTTAGAATCTGAGCCTTGAAGCTAGTAATGATAAGTTTGAAAAATTCAATAGTACTAGACAAATGATTATGAGTAATGCCATTAAATTATTAGCTTGCGACAAGCATTAAATCCTATCCAGAGATACTCCTGAAGGCATTGCCTTCTATATCTATTTAAAGGACTGGTCACATAGAAAACATTTTTTGACTAATTTTTTTTCAATTTGTCTAAACTGTATGCAGATTCCAGAAGACCAAGAAAACTTCAGGACACAACCTGACTGGAGGTTTCAAAGCCCCAAGATCAGAGCCCTTCTAGTTGGGCTCTTGTCTTAGGGGGCTGTTAGACTTCATCACATATTTATTTCCCAGAAGTTCAACAATGGTTCCAGCAAAAAAACAAAACGTGAACACAAAAAGATGAAAGCAATGCTTCCATCTTCGCTGTTTCAATATTTTTCTAGTCTGTCTTCTCTGTCCCATCACTTACAGTGATCCAGGAAACACCAGTCCTTTCCTGATGGTCTTTTGAAAAGACTCGTCCAAGACTGGAGTCCTGCTCTTGTTAATGGGTACACATATGAATATTAAGAAACAACCCTTTCTAGAAACCTTTACTGGCTCTGACTGGGATGGACTTACCTTTCTTCACAGCAGCCAGCAAGGTGCAGTGTTTTGGGTTTGTGTCTAGAACCAATGTTTTGGCTATTGCTGAGCAGTGCTTGCACAGCATCAAGGCCTTCTTTTGCCCCACTTTGCCTGCCAGTGAGTAGGCTGGAGGGAGGGACACAAGAATTTGGGAGGAGACAAAGCTGGGACAGCTAACACAAGTTGGCCAAAGGGATGCTCTGTTTCAACATGCTCAGCAACAAAAGCTGGAGTAGAGGAAGAAGGTGGAGTTTTTAGTTTCCAAGGTGGCTGTTGTTTGGAGACTGGCTGGGCCTGTGTTAGGTCATGAGTGATTTCTTTCGCTTTGCTATTTTCTTCCTCTTTCTTTCACCTATTAAATAATTTTTATCTTGACCCATGAGTTTTCTTGCCTTTGCTCTTTCTAATCTCTCAGGGGTTGGGGGAGGAACTCAATCCACCATAAAGAGCTTACAAGACCTAGAAAAACTTATTTGTGACCCAGGACATGGGAGCTGAAGCTGGGATCAGTCTTCTCCAGAATAGCTACAGAACTGCCAAAAAACTGAGACAGCTTCCAAAGGCTGCCTTTGCCAGGGAGAAGTCGACATCCAGGTGAAAGTCTCCATAGCTCATTAGAATCATTCAGAGATTTCATAGCCTAAGATTATGGCTCATCTCATTGGAAGAGGTTTTTTGGTTTGTTTGTTTGGTGGGGTTTTTTGGTGGGTTTTTGGTTGTTTGTTTTAAATAAAAGCCTAAGCTTCCCAGAGTTCTGATGGACAGAATCTCCCACATACAGCTATGCAGGAGATGGGGACATAGGGACACAGGAGTGACTCATCTCACCACTATAGATAAGCTCTCAGGTACCAAATACATAAAGTTGCAACATCAAAATAATACCAAAATTCCCACAAGTTTGTTTCTGAATTAGTTATTATTTTAATACTATTTTTGAACTTAATTTTATCTTGTATCAGCAACTAGTTTTGAGCCATAAACAGACTAATTCCAACCCATAGAAAAGCCAAGAAGCAGAACAGTCATGTCCTTACACTTATGAGTCTATGCTGCACATACAGACAGCGTGCAAACCCGGGTCATCAGGACCACTGGCTTTTCGTCTCGACTCTAGGAACAGATTGCCACCAGTGACTACAATCCAAATGTAACCATCATGTCTTTTTGGTGGGACCATCTGGGGTTTGATGTAAAAGCATGGGCCTCTCTTACAGGACCATCCAGCTTTCTATTTGTGACTATTACTGACTAAAGTGTGTATCTTCCCTACCTACTCATAGGGACTGTGAGGTACTACGGGTCGCTCCCAGCAGTCTATAGACAGAAGCACTAACGCATCTCTTGCGTTTGTCTCTACAATGTGGATGACAGCTGGAGCTCCTCATGCTGTTGCAAGACTGATAGTAGCCACAGTGGCAACTCTCATTCTGCAGTCAGCAACAGAGATGAACATGTGGTCCCCATTCCACTCAGTCTAGAGACAAGGAATATCTCAACTCTTCTTCCCTGGATCTGGTCCTATGACTTAATACAGTGGCAGGCAACTCACTGCAAATAAAGCACCATTTTTATCTGGCAAGAAAGAAACTGAAATGTTCACTTTCTCCCTAATTATGTGAAAATTTGGTCCTTGTTCTACCTTAACAATACTAGATAGTATTTCCTGTAATCTAAAATCCAATCCAATTATTTCAGTGGCCTTTGGATCAAGTATTTTCTCATTATAAAGTCCAATTATAAACTTTTAATATTTTTCTCAAGTGATTGACAAACTGTACCAGAATGTAACAGAAAATCCAGGCAATTAAAAAAGATAAGTTTTAACAAAATTAAGAAAAACAGACATCTGAGAAAAATGTTGCCCACGGCAACCAGAAACTAGATGAGAAAAGTGGCAATGATATTCTGGTTACACATTTGTTATAAATCTATGGTGGAAGAGATGAGAGGTAGGTCATCTGTAAATGATACTGGGCAAGGGTCAAAAATAAAATATTGTTTAAGTCTTCAGTTTCAGACATCCCACATGTTAGGAAAGGAAGATGAAGGGGTCTCGTAAGAGACAAATTAAGAATTATAATTCCGTAGGTTTTTGTTAAATAACCCTTAACAAAATAACCCTTGTGAACATACCATTAGGTATGCTGAATTATCATTCTAATAAAGAGGAATGGGGATTCAAATTTCATAATGGAGTTAAAATTCTATCATTATTCACAACTAACCTAATCCCATGCTTCTGGTAGCTGCCTCACACAGGTCAAAAACCTGTTCCCATAAAATATGGGCTGTTCTGAGACCACTGAACTCATTGTATGTACTTGTGATACAAGGCATTTAAAAATAACCCCTCAGTCATTTTGCTGATTCACACTAACAGCTTAGCATGGTGTGTTGGCAGCAATGTAAATTCATGCTAATTTTCTTTGAGATAGTTCCTAAAAAAAGAAGAAATGGAAGTCAGTGCCAGAATGATTGTCACGTAAGTGTAACAATTTATTCACTGAAAAAAAGAAAAAGTCACTTATTAGCCCATCTCTGGAATTTTGATTAGCGCTAAGAAAGAAAGGCTTTTACAATTCATGTATCCAAACATATAGGCTGTTACACTGTGATCTTCTCCTGAGCCACCAAAATCCTAGCATCTCATGGCAAAAAAAGCTCGTGAGTGGATGAGAGCGATGCGTGTGCCCCCCAGCCGATTGCCCCCCGAGAGGACACCCGGGTTCCTCTGTCTCACGCCGCCAGGCAACCCCACCACTGCAGCCCTGGACCACTGGCAAGCAACGCCCTGCAGGGACATCATTCAGAGCTGCAGCAGCATGAGTCAGCTCAATTCCCCAAGTCCTGTTCTGCCTCCATTTTCTTTCTTCCAAGGTACAAAATACTTCAAGACACAAAACAAGTCCATTAGCCAACTAAAATTAACCTCCCCAAAGATAAAATGAGCTAAAATGACTCCACTTGATAGCTATTCCAGCTAGCACAGTCTTTAATAGCTGCAGATTCATATTTTTAGGATGTCCCTAAATGTGCATACCAGACTACTTGAGATTTTAAGTGAAATCAATTCCTAGGCACTTAGTGATGGTGCTCTGTCACCAGCTGAGAAATCTGGTCTTAAAATGAAAGAAAAGGAGCCAAGAATTCAAGTGACAGGTTTTGCTCAAGTACCTACGTCCTCTTCCTTGACAAATTTCAATGAACTGCAATTTTCATTAAGACAACACTAAAACCATGCCCTTTAGGATTTTACCAGTGACTCCACGAGCTCACATTGCAAGCTACGAGGTGTGATGTTAACTGGGTTTAGATCTGGTTTGACAAAGGCAATGGGACTGTACACCACTTTGGCAAAGTATGCAGCTTTGGGCATTGATGACCAAAATTCCCAGATCCAAGGATTCTGCACAAGATACTAACAGTCCTAAACAGTAACTTTTGAAACAGTAACTTTCAGAATGAAAGCTGTTAAGGCTTTTGGGGGTAATGACAGCTGCAGGCAGGCTACATAAAATAGAGTCTTAGGCACAGGTAAGGAAGGACTCACTTAAGCCACCAGTCACCAACTCCTGACTTATGGGGAACAGGAGACCTGCCAGTACTATTCAGATAAGAAACACATCTTCCACAGATACACGTTATTCATAACAACAGGGGAAAGTACAAAGTAGCCACATTGCGTTGCTTGAGCGGTATTTCTTAGAAGGTTAGCAGTGATTAGCTTCTGAACGGCTATTTAAGTAAAATTGATTTCATCTAGACAAGGGCTTGAATGTGCACCAATGCAGTAGTCAAGTGTCCCCAGATGGAAGCTGAGGGACAAAACAGCAGGTGTGGAAGCCTTGCCGAAGGGTCCCCAATGGCTTCACCTCCCCACACCCCAAAACCCATTTATTTGGTCTCTTGTGAAGCCGTTTTATGCAGCTGAATTTTTTTTTTTTTTTAATTAAGAAAAGATTGGTAGGTACCACTGCAATTTCAACAGAGCTCTTTCCAAGACTCTCCGCTTGCTCCGCCTCACTACCAGAGATACGCAGTTCCTTTTTCAACACATATATGTTACAATTCATTGTTTGAATTTTTTGTCCTTGTGATGTTAACATAAGATGGAAGTTATCAGTACATGTCAGAGAAAACAGAGGCAAGCACTGGAGTACCCATTTTAAGTCATGTTGCCTGTTGTCTTGGCAACCAGTTAATAAGCTCTGTTACTCATTTTTCACCAACACCTGACAACATCTCTGCAAGACTTGGTATTATTAAGGAGTCTGCTAACTCAGCTGCTTTAGAAGGTATCAGAAAAAATCTCCTGGCATTTCCATTCTGAATCCTATTTTTCAGGAATCATAAATCATTCGTAAATTGCCCAGCAGCTGAATATAGGATGCACAAATACCACCATGACAACCTAGTCCCCTGAAAAGAACACAAAAAGAGCGTTGGGATCCGGTCGTGCTCCCTGCAGTATCAATATGTACATTGCTATTCACTACACAGGGAGAAGGATTAGACCTCAAATTCCTCAAGTGAAAACACATGAATGCTTTGACAGACACATTCTCTCGCCTGTCTCTCCTTCGACACCGCAGGCATATGGCGTGGGGACAGGATTGGCCCCATTGCCTCCAAGCTTCCTTTTGGAGAAAGAGTCCTACCCTTCACATTGCTGCTGTGCGTATCCTCGAGCTGCTTTGAGAAGCTTACAAGCACGTACTGAGCCAGCACTGCAATTACCATAATTAAACATTATAATCAAACAGGCTTCAGTCAGCAATCAGACCTGACTACACTAGGAGCTGTGCAGACACACTACATGACTCTACCCTTCCTCAAGAGTAAACTGTGCCTATGTGTGAGTCGCACAAAGAGTTCAGTCTCAAAGGACTGAAAAAAAAAAAGGCTGTTTAATTACATCCCACAGACTACCCCATCACCTTGGATGAATACTTTCCTTGGACAAAAGATCACCTAGTTACCCAAATTCTGCAGAATTTCTGAGTTTGGTACCATAGGGGAATATGTATTTACAACCATCTCTTTAGTATAAACGTTGACCATTTCACTGGTTAAACACTCAAAATTCAACATTTGGGCATTCTAGCAGAAACCAAACATTCTGAAAAGGAGCCTCATGCAGATTCAGCATCAGACAACCACAGAGAGAAACTAAAATTATCCTCTGATCTGTGCAGTGGGATTCTGGAAGTGTCAATGGGCTTTCCCACAAAATTTTAGACAAGAAATTGGTCAAGAGGGCTAGCTTTATTCCTGGATGTTCCCTTTATCCAAGTTTCAGGCTTCCTTAGTGCTCTTCCAACATAGATTTTGGCAGTTTATTGTTTAAAAAATTGAACAGTGGTGAAAAACACATTCATTACTGCTTGTCATAGAGATGTTGATGAATTCCAGTCACATGCAATTAAGCTGTAATTCAACACAATGACAGACTAAACAGGCAAGTCTAGACAAACAAGAAAAAAAAAATCAACCAAAACCACAATTCCTAGAGAAAAATTCCTAGAGGATTCTAATCTTTCTGTTGAAAAAAGGGGTGCACAATCTTATTTTATTTATCATATGAAAGCGCAGTATTTGCTTTATTTTAATTCATGCAATGGTAGCAGGATATATCATCTAAACAAGACAGCAAAAAATATTAGACACTCTGGAATATTTTTGATAAAGGAGATGCACAGGATCTTTTTTCTTCCTGAAGTTTTAAAGTAAAACACATACATGTTAAAAATGGGATACATTGTGTCTTGCATTCCTTAAAGATAAATTCTGCTAATTTCACTTATCAGAATACCCTCTGTGTAATGCGAAGCAACTAGTGTCACTGGAAAGTTGACTTGGATTTATGACATTTCAACTGAAATGAAAGCCATGTATTCTAGGCCTGAGTTTACTTCCATGTAAATCGGGAACTACATGTCTTGACCCCAAATCTTCACACTGAGTATTTGTCGTCGTTTAGGCCAAATCAGCTACTGGGGATCTGGGGGACCCCAGATGGGACCGACAGATGCTCCCCTCTACCCCTCTTCAAAAACAGAGGCAGAGGAATGAAAAAGAGACTTATGAGTTTAGAAGGAACTGAAATACTTTAATGAAATATTAATAATCAAATAAAAGGAAATAATGAAATATATACAAAACCATATCGAGCTCCCAGGATGACAGTCACGTCACCAGCTGGCACTGGGGCAGTCCCAGGCTGGACTCAGTGACGGACGGGAACTGGATTCCGGATCTGCATTCAGGATCAGGATCACAGGCAGACAAACAGAGTCCTCCTCAGACATCGGCCATTGAAGGAAGAGCGCTGACCCTTTGGTCCCTCAGCTTTTATACTGAGCATGAGGCAGATGGGATGGAATACCCTGTTGGTCAGTTTTGGGTCACCTGTCCTGTCCGCTCCTCCCTGCAGGTGGGACCCCACTATGCTTTTCCGCTTCCAACCCTCCAACAGGGCAAATAACAAAGTTGGTTGGCCTTGGCTGTTATAGCAATAAGTATAAGCAAGAGCCTCTCTGCATACCATGCCTGGGCAGCAGCTATAAACATTGGTCTGATTACTCTGAGAGAGTGAACATTGTCTGCACAATATGCTGTTAATTTCAGTAGTTAGAAGAGGCCCAGCTAAGAAGCAAAGTTACTGAACAAAATTAGTCCCGTTTTACCTCAAACCAGGACAGGATTGTTGTATTGGTTCTGTTGGTTTTCAAACCATGGGAAGAATCAGAGGTTTGGGTTTTGTTTTGTTTTTTTTAACTCAGGCAATGTTTTACTCTTTATAGATATGGGGAGAAACAGCAAAATCTACTATAACCTATGCTGCAAGAGGAAGAATTAGTTACACAGGGCATATTGGTACATTATTTGAAACAGTCAGGTCAATGCTGTCATGCTAGCAAGGTATCACGATCTCTTTGTCAACAGTGTATAGCAACTGACCTGAGGAATGGGATGTAGTAGCATGATACAACATTGCATAGACCTTTTTCACCACACTTAAGAGATGTTCCTGAAGTTGGAATTTGTAACAGTCATCAGTACTAGGTTGTACTAGTCAATGTGCACATGGCCACAGCGATTTCACTAATGAAAGCAACCTCTACTCCTTTAAGGAGGTTACATATTTTTACCTGAAAACCGTGATTAATTTCACCCATGCTCACTCAGCATTTGTGTTAAAGTAATGAGATGTTAGAAAACTTACCAAACACTTGATTCCCATGCAACAAGAACAAAAATTTTACACTTCACAAAATTGTGTCGTTTTTCTTTTTTCTTTATTGTACAAATCCTCTAAAGGAAGGACAGGCTTGAACAAAAGGCAGCAAAAGAGATTTAGTCTTGTGAGCCCTGTAACTTTCTAATTTCCTCATACAAGCCAAAGAAAGTTCCTGTGAGTCAAGGTAGGTTCTCCACCCCTCAGCTTTCCATACCAAGAAAGAGAAAAGTCCAAGCCCTTTGGGAAGAAACACAGGGCTTGAGCTGTGCTTGTGCACAGCTGTGACATCATTTCTGGCTCTATCAAACTGTAGAGCTAACCTTCCAGGCTATTTTTTTTTGTATGTGCTCTACCTACCACAATAAACTTCAGCCTCTGGGACTACGAGATTGGTGCTATGTAAACAAACTGTTCAGTCAAAAAGTGAGTTTTACTTAACTTCAATGTGGCCCTAAAACTAAGGTCTACTACCAGAGCAATCATGGTGATATACTTGAAGCTAACCTAAAAGGCTGACTATTTTAAAGTTGTGAGAAAGTTAAAAAAAATTATAATTTTCAAGCCATATTTTAAAGTAAAGGAAAAGATTTATTCATTGTAAAGAATCACAAATAAAAGTGGGCTCTTAAAAAAACTAACAAACAAAAAAACCCTTGTAAAACACTTCCAAAAACTCACCTCGAACTTCAGGGGAAAATCGAGCTGAATGGCGAGATACAAAAAGTTTGAGTTCTTGGTCCAAGTTGCATTCAATCAAGTTTGTGTCCCATGATCGGATTCCTAAAATTCAAAATACAAAACACATCTAGCTTAATACATGAGCACTAGAAGCTTTAACTGGCTATTTCTCCATTTGCTTTCATGCTACTTGCATATTTCTAAATTCCAAACCCAGCCTCTCTTCCTTTCAAGGCACATACCTATTTTTTGGAAAGTGCTGAGTGCTCAGAATGAGCACTGTGGACAGGAATCAGTCACAAGTAAAAGGAAATCTGCCTTTCCAAAGAGTGACCATTCTTTAAGGCTGCAGCTTTAGGACTGCTCGTCCCACATCCTAGTAGCCACATTAAAAGAAGTTACTGATGTCCCTGAATTGACTTCAAAATAGCAGTACACTGATTTACAAAACTGAGACTGAATCACTTGGAGGACACTTTAGTCACATTGCAGGACCATTGTACTTGTCCCTCTGAGAAAAAAAGGGCCACATTACCTAGCATGTTGCAAGTTAATATTTAAATACAAAGTATTAAATTGCTGACTTCTTCATTCAAAAGCTTTGAAGCATCTGATATTTAAAATTAAAATTTAAGTGATCTTTTATTTATGAAGTATCAAAATTCTAGTTTTGAGATTTAAAGACGCTATGCTTGATCTTTTTTCTTTCAAAAACTAAACAGCACAAGTCTATTCCCTACTGTTTCACTCCCAGCTACTTAGAAAGTGAGACACTTGACACACCAAAAAAAAAATTTATTCCAAAATATATTTTTAAGGACTGACATTTGACCAGGGGAAAAAAAAAATCATTGCAGCCAAAAGACAAACTTACAGTTTCCTTCCATAAGATTGTGTTGACTAAATAAAAATCCAGAGAACATGCTTAACATTTTTCCATAATTTTCTTGTTTCAAAATTGTTCTGAAAAATCTTCTGGTTTTGAAAAATAATGAGCAGGCAGTTGCACTACAGGTAAGTCCAGGCACTGCTGCGATTTTGAACGCCAACATTATAGTGATTTTTTTTTTCCCCTAAAGGAACATCATTAGTCTTACACAAATTAGCTGGCAAATGCAGAAGGGACTGCAGGTGAGGAAGTGTCTGGTGTCCCCTCCCCACATGCCTGACCATGCCTTTGCATGAAATTGTTGAGTTAAATCACTTTGGGGTTTGGCAAGGAGGTGCCTGGCCAACCCCTCACTGTGAGACTAGCACTGACACTCCTGCTGGTAACTCTGTCGGGGCTTCAGGCAGTGAACATGACTGTCAACACTACCTCCCATGCTATATTCTCTTCCAAGGCAGCAGAAACTTCAGGGCTCATGCTGGCAGAAGCCATGTTGTAGGGCTGAAGGATGAGGAGGAGAAAGAGGGGGAAGAGCAGAGAAACCAGATCTGCAGTGCTGGTTTCTCATTGCAGCTCTGAGTAGGTTCTCCATGCAAATATGAACATCTGCATTTCAAGAGCCTGAAGCCTCTTCAGAGAGAATTCATCCAGGGCCTTTCCTTGTCAGCATCCCAGTCCAGGTAGAAGCATGCTTACTACTGGGTTATGCTACCAGCTATTAAGTAGCTGCCATTTGGACCTCTAAATAAATTTGGAAATATGGTATTGCCCGTGTGTTTCATAACCACTCAAGAGAAAAATAACTGAGCTATAACCAGCCACCTCCACTTCCTGACTAATGCATCGTTGTTCAGAGGCATGAGCAGTGAGTCTCTTCTGCAAGTCTCCTTATTTTCATTTCCCAAAAATCTCTTGGCCATATGGTGCATTTTTGGGGCGTAGTTTTGGCAGACAAATGCAGCTCAGCAGGCTTTAATGTTTTCCAGGTGTTGGAATATTTGAGAGCAAAAAAATAAAGATGATATAATACCACGCACATACAGCACATATGAAAACTATGACTAGTAAACCAACATCGATCACAAAGCTGAAGTACTTTGAATGAATGAGCACTGAACTTCAAGAAGCTGGAAGATAAACAGCTCGCTGGCCTCTGATAGCAAGCTTGCATGGGGAGACTACAAAGCTTTCTGGAGGTCAGCTAAGCAATACAGACTATGATTCAGCAGTGCTAATGATAGGGCCTGTCCACCATCCCTAGCTGCTTTTGTCGTGAATCCAAATTTGCTGTAGGGATAAGATTCTGATTAGATGCAGTCAAGACTGCTGAGCCAGGCAATGTCCAAAATATGGGACTCAAAATAAATAAATAGCTAAAAAAAAAAAGGGCCCAGACGGACACCCCATGCACACAGTAGTCCTAGAAGCTGAAGCTAGGATTTGGAGATAATATCCCAAACCTGCAGCTGCATGATTCAGCAGTCTGGATGCAAAAATTATGCATGTACATTATAAAGTAGCATAATGCGTTATATACACTATATAACCAAATCTGGTTTGTGTAGAACGGAGGTAAATCTGGAACTAAAATCCAAGGTCAATCCAATGATGTAGATCATTAACAGCACGGATGTAACTGCTGGAAGCATGGTTGAACGGGAGCTATTTCTTTCTTCCTGCAGTCTTAGGAGTGCAATGCCACTAGACACAGGACTAATCAGACAGCAGGCAGGACACACCCAGTAGCATCTACGAAATAAGTGGAAAAATCTTGAAGCTTTTTCTTCACTCCTCCCTTCTTTTTTGGTGGACAGTGGGTTGGAGGATTTGCCCCCTTAGCAAAGTCACATCCCAAATGTAATTACTGGAAACACATCTCACCACGCCATTCCCTCTTCATGATATATTAAGAAATGACTCTGCATTCCACCAGGTTGCGTAGCATCACACCACTGATGTGTTATCAGCAGATGTTTTCTTTGACACGTTGCTCTGCAGTTTGGCGCATGAATCCACAGTTTTCAGTGATGGTACTCAGGAGATGTACCAGAGAAGACAGTGAGGCAGAGTTATCAAGAACCCAAAATGCCTTTAAGGCTCTGAATAAAGGTTGAAAGAAGTGGGTTTTTCCAGACTACAGCACACTTTCCAAAGAGAAGAAGGTTAGTTGAGCCCATATTTGCCTCACGCAGTCAGAGCTTCAAACTGCCAGTGTACCCATCCAGAACAATGCACCTCAAAATTGGATCAAGGTTTTTTCCTAGCAGGCAAAAATCTCAATCAGATAGTCTGACACCAGGACCGGTGAGGTGACTTCTAATCCAAATTGATGAATAGAAAGGCCAAAGCATTCCCTCTGAATATCTAAAACTGTAAGTGGTGTTATGCTTAATGGCAGAAGGTAGCAGCAACAGAGCTATGCAGCAGCAACTGTACAATAGAAGCTTCAAGAAGAGACTGAAGAGCATTTCTGCAGAGGAAGGATGACATCAGCTGTCTTGAGGGCAGAAGTTTTATCCATTTGCTCTATAATTTTTAATAATGTAATTAAAATGCAACCAATTCACTTCTGACAGAGCTGAAAATTAGATAGGATTAGGAAAGTGCAATGCTGAAGAGGCTCCGAATGACAAAGCATCTGCCTCAGTAGTTCTCCCTAGGAGACAATGGTAGCAATAAAGATGAACAGGTCACGGTGAAGCTGGTTAGCTGTGATGAGACAGCCCTTTACCACAAACAGTCGTGGAAAAGAACCAAGAGAAATAGCCAACTAAAGCAACAATGCTTGAGAAAGCAACAATAGAGACAAATGAAGTCCTAGCTGGACTGCTGAACCACACCTACATGACAAGGCGTGCTACCAATTCCCCATTCCAGGGTCTCTTCCTCCCCTCTAACAATGACAGGTTTCTGAAATCTCTGCTTTCACCAGCCCAGAACAAAAATATATGTTACAAAATCAGGTATCAATTGAGTTTAACAAACTCAAATAGGATCCGGTAATAATTTTCTTTGTGCTTCATACCACTATTACTGCGACGGGGCTTTTTTTCTCCTCTGCATACACACTGCAATCTATTGTATGAGAAACCACATCATGAACTTATAAAACTGTCATTTCGCTTGCAGTACCTTCCTGCATCGCCGTCTTAAGAAAAGGACAAATAAACAGAGTCAAAACAGCCCGTAGCCAGATAATAAAATGAAGCTGAGCGCTCGGGTATTAGCCTTGTTACCCACATAGTTTTTCTTCATCGAAATATATAATATGTGCATATAAAGCTTGGGTCCCAAAAAATTCTCCAGCCAAGAGAAAAAGTCTCACCGCCCAAAGTTGGACACAAAGGCACGGCTGCGCTCCCGCTCGGGCAGCCTTCGCCGCCGCGGAGGAAAACGCCCCGAATCCCGCCGGTTCGGTTTGGCGGCGGGGGACGGGGGTTTGCGGGGGAGCAGCCGCAGCCCATCCCTATCCCTATCCCCATCCCCATCCCCATCCTCATCCTCATCCCTATCCCCATCCCCACCCGCCTTTGCCGCCGGCGCCGTGGCCGCCCTTTGTCCGCTCGGGGCTGCCATCGGGACCGCAGTGCGGACTGCGCCACGCCCACCCGCCGGTGTCTCCGGGCAGACGCGATCGGTGGCGGCGGCGGCGCCGCGGGCGCTGTGCTCCCGCCCCGGTCCCCCGACCCCG
>VUYV01000017.1:1936009-1978204 GCA_008711295.1 Anarhynchus alexandrinus | reverse complement strand
GCTGCCTGCGGCGTCCCCGGTGCCCGCCGCCTCACCTCGTTCGATGTTGGCGATGGCCCGCCTCAGGTGCTCCTCGGTCACCAGCTCCCCGATGACCACCAGCAGGTAGAACTTGCTGTCCAGGAAGCGGTGGGAGAGGCTGGGCGAGGTGGGGTTGGGGATGCTGCAGGAGGGCTCCGAGTCCACTTCCACCACCACGGTGGCCATCATCGGCGCCGCCCCGCGGCTTCGGGGCGCTGAGCGGAGAAGGGCAGCTTCTGCGGCGGCTCCGCAGGCGGCAGGGGACTGAGGGCGGGCGGGGAGGCGGCGGCCCTTTTATACGGAGACGGTGCAGGGCAGGGACCTGGCGAGGAGGAGGAGGAGGAGGAGGAGGAAGGGGGGGAGCCGGCGCATCCCCGCGCCGCCGCCGCGTTTCCAGCATCCACAGCTGATGTCATCTGCGGCAAATCCTCCCCGCGGCGGCCCCCGGAAGCAGGAAGGACGCGGGGGGCGAACAACGGCCCGCGGGGAGACCGAGGGGTGCGCCCCGGGCACGGCTACCGGCCCCGGCGGGGGGAGACCCCGGCCCGCCCTGCCCCGGCCGGCGCAGGTCCCGCGCCCCCCCGCCATCCGGCGTCCCTTGCTCCCGGGGTCCGGGTCTCCCGGGGGTACCAGCCTCGAAGCACGGGGGTGAGGAGCCGCAGGTGATGCTCCTACAGACCTGGGCAGCTCGCCTGGGGAAGCCGGCATCGGGGCTGCAGCCCTGACGGCGGCGAATGGCAAAGCAGCTCCACTGTCCGAGGCCAAGGGTCCTGTCTTCTGCATCTCGCTGGAGCACTGCAGCAAAATTTGAGTCATGCCCCCCTTTCCCCCCCGAACTACATTTTCTTGCTACCTTTTTTCGTTTGAAAGCAGTTTGCTTAATGAGGTAGTTCAAGCGTAGCCTTTCTGCACATCTTCAAGGCCCATGGATGTATGACTTACACCAAAAAAGCACTGTTTTGGGCAAGCTGCTGAAACCCATACTCTTAAGGCTCTGGAATTTCAAAGGGCTTTGGGTAACTGATTTTGACCAGGCTCAAGCAACTCTAGGGAGCAATGGTATTGGAAAACATCTACAATTACAAAAAAAAAGGTTTCATTCCCTCTGCATAAAAGTTAGACATCTGCTCACCAATACTCACTGAGACCCACTCAAGACATAAACTCGACTCACCTCCTAGAAGTGTTTTACCCTCTCTTAAAATGGGATAGAGTAGTCAGATAAATCAGCCTCTCTGAGACATTCCTCTCACTTTACTGACAGAAGCAAGGCACTGGTTTATACTAAGCCTCTCGTTTATATGGCTAAAGTGATGTGGGAGAAATCTCCCTGTGACCTAGGAAAGGATATAAACTTTTATAGCCTGGTTTTAAGATAACCTCTGGTCCCTGACTGAGAAGACACTTCCTCTGTGTGCAGCTCTGTCTTTGTTTGAGGTAAAACAGGACAAATTTTGTTCAGTGACTTTGCTTCTTAGCTGGGCCTCTTCTAACTACTGAAATTAACTGCATATTGTGCAGACAATGTTCACTCTCTCAGAGTGATCAGACCTATGTTTATAGCTGATGCCCAGGCATGGTATGCAGAGAGGATCTTGCTTGTACTTATTGCTGTAACACCCAAGGGCAGCTAGCTGGGTTATTTGTCCATTGGAGGGTTGGAAGAGGAAAAGTGCAGTGGGGTCCCACCTGCAGGGAGGAGCGGACAGGACAGGTGACCCAAAACTGACCAACAGGGTAGTCCATCCCATCTGCCTCATGCTCAGTATAAAGCTGAGGGATCAAAGGGTCAGCTTCTTTCTTCAGTGGCCGGCGTCCGAGGAGGACTCTGTCTGTTCATCTGCTTTTGATCCCGATCCTGAATGCAAATCTGGAATCCAGTTCCCGTCCGTCACTGAGTCCAGCCTGGGACTGCCCCAGTGCCGTCTGGTGTCGTGATTGTCATCCTGGGAGCTTGATATGGTTTTGTATATGTTTCATTATTTCCTTTTATTTTATTATTAATATTTCATTAAAGTATTTCAGTTCCTTCTAAACTCATAAGTCTCCTTTTCCCTCCTCTGCCTCTGTTTTTGAAGAGGGGTAGAGGGGAGCATCTGTCGGTCCCATCTGGGGTCCCCCAGGTCCCCAGTGGCCAATTTGGCCTCAACCACGACAAGCTCCTTCCAGTACTGTCTGCTCAGGTTCCCTGTCTGCTGCTCAGAAACACAGAGTGCTTGCCTGGATGAACCGATACATCAGTGCTGTGTTCTTAGAATATGTACTTTGCTCCAGAGCACACTGGACTCATTCTAATTAACATGCATTTCAGGTTGTCATTGCTAAGCTGTTTGTTTTACTTGCCTGGAGGCACCGACAAAGATTGAAGCACCATTGTGGTAGGTGCTGGTCCATAACATTCTATCTGCCTGTAGCACCTAGTGTTTTTAACATTAATAGTTCCTCTGCATACATGCAGCATTGAGTAAATATGTTACTTGGAGAAATGCACACAGTACACAAAATGCATATTTTTTAGCACTTTATTATTTTAAGAAAAAATGAAGACATACATAACTGGAAAAATGCCTGTGAATTTGAAAAGTAAGAGGTGAAAAGAATTTAGTGTATCAAAGAAGAAAATGCTTACATACCAGTATGTAATACAGATAAGTTTGAAATAGCCCTCTGAGGTAACCCTCTATTTTATATTGCACTGTAAAATAATATGCAGCTAGAACATGGTATAATAAAAGGTGAACTGTTACAGTCAGACTCTCTTGTGATGTGAGATGTGTCACACACTAAAACCCTAAGGAGAAGAGGCTGCCTTTGGAAGAAAATGGTCTTGCGCTAAACTCTTCACGGGATGCAGACCTCTGCCCTCATCTATTCACAAGCATATGCTGCTTCATCTGACATGGAAGTTAGACAAGAAAAGATGCTTTAACCTCCTAGATTTGTCTCTGAGGAAGCTGCAGGTTCCCAGCTCCATGGTCAGTGTTCACACTGTGACTTGCCCTGTCAGTATTTCACTCAGGTAGTTTTGTTTGTAATCATCTTTCCCTATCTGGAAACCCATTTATATTCTGCAATATGGAGCATATCAACAGAACCACTGATGGGTGAAATGTGGAGATGTGTTGTCTAAAGCCGACTCAGTGTCACGTGACCCTCACTGTTTGAAAGTGATACCAGCTTCCTAGCTGCAGCTAAATCATATCAATACACCACTTCAGTAGAAGAAACAGCAAAACTCATGTGGACTATGGAATGTGTCTTGCTGTTTTAAAGAGACAATGATTGATACCCGCTGTCTGGCTTTTGTCTGCTTTGTTTTGGTTTGGTTTTGTTCCTTTAGTATGTTCAGTGCCAAACTGGTGTCCCCCAATTGAGTATACTCAACTACTACATGTAGAGATCTATTTTTTTTCTGCGGATCTGTTTTTTTTTAAAGTAAACAGGCGGTTTCAAATAAAGCGCTTGAAGTCTAAAACTAGAACATACTTCTTGGTGGTGTGTGCCATTTGTTACACACTAATATTCACATTTCGTTCAAGTCCTGTCTTCAAGTTTTAAATGAGGTTTCAGTGATGCACCAAGGCCAGGTTGGATGGGGCTTTGAGTAACCTGGTCTAGTGGAAGGTGTCCTTGCCCATGGCAGGGAAGTTGAAACTAGATGATCACTTCCAAGGTCACTTCCAAGACAAACCATTCTATGATTCTATGATGCACAAACCCTTACACTGGCCCTATATAGGTCCCAGGCCAAATGTCACCCCTAGCATAAAAGAAGCACATATCCATGTGCATTACTTCAGACCAATTTAAGAACTTTACTGAAAGCGAAGTGGTTCAGAAGGCTGTCTTCACTGAGAGAAACGTCAATCTGGGCGCTGCGCAATATGTCATGAAGCACGTTCCTAAAGCAGCTATGTTTTCATAAGGAGAGGCAGTGATGTATAACATATCTTAGTGATGACGTTTTGCCAGCCTACACCAGAGGTGACAGAATAAGAGAATGGTTGAAGTTGGAAGGGACCTCTGGAGGTCATCTTGTCTAATCCCCCTGCTCAGGCAGGGCCACTTAGAGTAGGTTGCTGAGAGCTGTGTTCAGTCAGGTTTGAGTATCCATGGATGGAGACTCCACCACCTCTCTGGGCAACCTGTGCCAGTGCTCCATCACCCTCACAGTGAAAAAGTGTTTCCTGATGCATGATGAAGTAAAAAATATGCCACCAATATTAGGGGAAATAATACCCATAATGCTTTGTACCTTAACTGATGCCTTCCCAGTGTGATGTACTGTCACTCTCAATACTCCCACTACCACATGTGCGACCCCAAACTCCCCATTTCTTGCAGTCAGCAGGTCCACCATCACCACATGGTCCAGCCTTTACCTCCCGGAGTGCCCTCCGTGCATTGGTCCTTTAGGGCAACTCAGCAGAGCACACAGCAGCAGTGCAGGCACAGAGGGACAGTTGGCACATTGTCCTGACCCCAGCAGAGCAGTATCCTGCAAACACTGGCCATGATGTGACAATTCAGGAGCCCTGCACATCCCTGCAAGAACCTGGCCACGTGGTTCATTAAGGCAACTCCTCTTGCCTTCCCCCATTTTTTTAGGTAGGGAGGCATCCTCATTCCTAACATCCTCATGCTGGCATTGCTGGAGAAGCTTCTCCTGCAGCAGTGATATGGCAAAGGCCAGGGACTTGGACTCCAGGAGAGACTCTTTAAGAGGGGAAATACTTACTTTACTTTTTAAGATAGCAAGCTTTATGGTAAACTATATGCAAGAGAAAAATTGCTTATCTGACATTCATTTCAAGTATTTTAAATTATATTACTTCAATTTTAATGATTACTTTTTAAACAGCAAAAGCAAGAAAATTTTTATTTGCTTGTGGTGAAATATCCATTTCAGTCAGTATTTCAGCTGTTTCCCACTCCTCCCACTTTCCCCATAGAAAAGGGGGAGTTAAATATTAAAATAAAAAAGTGAGGAAAGAAACACTATTGCTTTTAAAAATAACATTTTTTTCTCACTTTCAACTTTATCTCTTGAAGTGAGAGAAAAATAACACCAAGTAACATTTTGCTTTAGTTCCCAATGGAAAATGTTAATTTTTTTTTATCAGAGTAATTTCCCTCTTTTTGTTCAGTGGAAAAAGAAGTTAGAATTAAAAAAAGGAAAAATACTTTATTTAACTTCAGTGAGAAAGAAATGGAAAAAAAAGGTATGAAAAAAGACAAATTAGAAATTAATGATTTTGAATAAACTTATCCTGAAAGTTGCAACAAAAACCCGTATGGTTTTGCATGAAAATAAAATGATTGCTTCTCCACTGTTGGAGAGAAAATAGGGCAGATTTAAGTTGTTAGATCCTATTTACTAATTAGAATGATGCTTAAAATTCAGCAATAAATGATAATAGAGACATTGACAGCAATGATACCCCTTGTACCGCAAAACTGGATGTATATTTAAAACATCAGCAGGGGCAAAACCAATGGTAAGACAATGTGAATTGGCTTCAGGCAGTAGTTTTGAGCTTTCTTTGAGCAGTTTTGAGCCTTCTGGATAAGAGAGAGAAGAATGATCTGTTGATATGGGATAGACATAGTTTGAGTTTCAGGAGGTGGGTTCTGCAGGTTTTTAGTTCTTGTTGAAGAGCTGCAAGTTACAGAATTACATTTGGCTTCTAGGGACAAGATAGGATTTATCTCCTATCACACTAGCCTGAGGAGACCTGCAGTCCAGAGGTTCAACAAACACATCCTTTTCAAGCCAGTTTTAGAGCTCCCTCTTGACTTACAAGGTGGGCAAATCAAGCCGTGAGGTTTGAATGACTACATGTACACTGTCATCTGCTTAATTTGGGGGGCAGTTGGAAGCTGAAAGTTCGCTCGAGGTGGTGTTGGCTGCTGTACCACCTATGTTCAGCCCAGGCACAGGCTGCCTGAAACCTGTCTGCCCTGGCAGCACACCCTGTCCGCAGCCCTGCTGGAAGACCACCAGCCGTCTTGCATGCCAGGTGGTAGCCTTGTAACTCACTGCAAGCACAGGGGAGAAAAATATTGATGGGCTGTTGGTCACGTGCTGCTCCATCCTAGCTACTTGGGTGGCAAAAGCACATGGAGGTGCTCTAGAGAAAATGGCTTTTTTGGGGGGTTTCCCCCCAGGCTCAATCATCTAAAGCTGCTTCTGGGAACCCAACAGCAAGTAGGTATTTTACATGCTATTCTCATCTAGCATTAAGACATGCCTTAAAACCCGTTGCAGAGGTTGCCCAGCTCTGCTAGTTCTGCAGAAAACTGCTAATTATTATTTTACAAGGGCCCATTCTCATGTTCTCTCGAGCGCACTGCAGTAAAAATGGCATACTGCTACTTCATAGAGAATAGGAAGCAAGAAATCCAGGCAAGCGCTGTTTCATAGACTGCACTGAACATGGAAACTGGGGAATTGCTGGATCTGCCTACTGCAGAGGTCCAGCAGACCACAGTCCTGGGAACATCCCAGCTCTTCAAGACCACAGCAATTTCACATATTTCATAGCTACAACAGGGGTAGTACATCCTTTTACACCCTTCCCCAGGACTTTTTGTGCATGCAAACTGCATTCCTGCAAGGGTCTTGATGGGACCTTTCATTCTAGTTCTCTTTCAGCAACTCTGGGTTTCACCTAAATATGTGTAGTACGTTACAATGAAATGTGGCCTATTCCTATGAGAATAATTTGTGACTCTGATATTGCAAAAACAGGTTTTAGTCATTCTACTGATGTGCCCTTTAGTCTAACTGCCACAATAATCCAGCTCTTTAACCATTTCAACTACAACAAAAACTCATACTTTTTGTGTAGAACTTGATGCTCTTACAGAATAAACAATAGGAATGGTTAACTTCATTTTACGTGTCTCAAAACAAATTCCAGAGTTGTTCATTCAGACCACCTACAAGACTGACCATCTGCTTCCTTTCCACCTTCTTGCACTTTCTATTGTGGCTTAATAGCAACATTACTATTGGTACAATTTTGCAGCATCATTTCGGCTTTTTTTTTGGCTTCTCTTTGGTTTCTGTCTACTATTTATCTGTCTGCTCCATGCACTCCAATAGGCTGATAAAAAGTAAAGATGATTTAAGGATGTTTTTCCTCTGATCTTTTCTTTCTTTCTACTTTATCTGCTCTGTAATTTAATAAGTCATTCCTAGTCATCAGTATTTTGCAGTAGGTTGGGATGTGCTGACTAAGGGTCACACTGCAGAATTTAGTGAATGGCCTGAGTGGAGAGTGTGCAGCAGGGCTGCCCAGAGAGGGCAGCAAGCTGAGCATTTTGCTACCTGGGCTCCTGTTTCGGGAGTGGTCAGAGACCACCGCCACTGTGCCTTCTGATGTACTGGGGGTCACCATCAGTGTTTGCCTTGTGCCCATGGCACTCTCTACTGGTCCTGCCATGGCAGTGCCCCAAGAGTCCTTGTGGAGCTGGAACCATGCCATGGGAGAGACAATTTATCCCTAAGAATTGTCCTGATTTTTGTCAGGTATCCTGTTTGCCAGATGTTGCGTGATAACTTCTTTGGGTAATGCTAGAGCCCTGTTACCATATTTCTGAAGTACAGAGAAGTTTTTTTTTTCTTCATTACTTGCAAAGGCAGTACAGCAACAATGTTAGAGCTGTTGCTGAAAGGTATGTTTTCCAATGCAAAAATATAGATCCACGACCAACCAAATTTCAGAATGCAGAAAAGGAGCATTATTTTTAATGTTCTTTTTCAAATATTCCGTTTAGTTTCATCCAAGATAGCTTGAACTTCTTTGCTTGTGTTTCTTTTCCAACTTCTGTTTATGCTGTTTATGCTGTTGTTCCAACAACTTTTTGAGTTCCAAATTTAAAAGGTCATGGTTTAGTCTTCAAAACTCAAGGAAGGCAAGATTTGTGTTGGCCAGATCTGATGTATTTTACTGCAGTCACCCTGGACAAATACTTTTGAGATAGCCACTATTATATTGTCATTATGTGGCACAATAATATGCATTTGTGTATATCATGTACCTGATATACGTAAAGCCTCTTTCTCCTCCCTGTAATTCTGCAACTACACCTTTTTACATATAGGAATAAATATTTCCAGCGCTGAAATGCTGCTGTTTCTGGGATAACACAGTATGCTGCAGTAGTTGCACTCAGTTTTGTGAAAGGATGTGAATGAATATATCCTTTCCAAGCAAAGTCATGGAATTACATTGCACAGACAGAACACAGTCTCCATTTTGGGGTCATACAAAGGCTCTGGATTTTAGCAACATGTGGTCAGAGCTGTTTTTTCACATTTCACTTAGAAAACCCCTGTTCCACAAACCATAATGTGTCAACTCTATAATGGGAAATAGGTTTACTAATAAATTGAGGGAACAGTGTTATTTATCTGGATATTCACGCCACAAGCACTGCATTTTTTCTTTGGAAAAATTTGCACTTGTGTCCTGGTTTGAGGTAAAACAGAACCAATTTTGTTCAGTAACTTTGCTTCTTAGCTGGGCCTCTTCTAACTACTGAAATTAACAGCATATTGTGCAGACAATGTTCGCTCTCTCAGAGTGATCAGACCTATGTTTATAGTTGATGCCCAGGCATGGTATGCAGAGAGGCTCTTGCTTGTACTTATTGCTATAACGCCCAAGGCCCACCAACTTTGTTATTTGACCCGTAGGGAGGTTGGAAGCGGAAAAGCATAGTGGGGTCCCACCTGCAGGGAGGAGCGGACAGGACAGGTGACCCAAAACTGACCAACAGGGTATTCCATCCCATCTGCCTCATGCTCAGTATAAAAGCTGAGGGACCAAAGTGTCAGCTCTCTTCCTTCAATGACCGACATCTGAGGAGAACTCTGTCTGCCTGTGATCCCGATCCTGAATGCAAATCTGGAATCCAGTTCCCATCCATCACTGAGTCCAGCCTGGGACTTCCCCAGTGCCAGCCGGTGACGTGACTGTTGTCTTGGGAGCTTGATATGGTTTTGTATATATTTCATTATTTCTTTTTATTTGATTATTAATATTTCATTAAAGTATTTCAGTTCCTTCTAAACTCATAAGTCTCTTTTTCCTCCTCTGCCTCTGTTTTTGAAGAGGGGTAGAGGGGAGCATCTGTCGGTCCCATCTGGGGTCCCCCAGATCCCCAGTAGCCGATTTGGCCTAAACCATGACAACTGGGTAAGTTCACTTGGCACTTACCCATTTGCACTGGGTAAGTTCAGTCACAGTAGCTTTTGTTGCTATTGAGAAAAAGCACTCAAACAATTCCTTATGACCCATGGGCCATAAAATTGTTCGTTGTTATATTCCTGCATTCACACATTCTATTTTTAACAGCATTAAAATCATTGAAGATGATTCATTCAGTGAAAAGTTTTCCTTTTCTCCAGAGAAGTCTCTGATTACCTTTTCATTTTCCGACATCTCAAAGCTGTAGGCTCAGGCTTCCAGTCTGACCACAGCATTTTCCTTGGGTTCAATTAGTGTCTCAATCTCATTTGATATTAACAAACCCAGTGGGGAGTATAAAGCAGCTGTCCATGGCCACTTTTATAGAAAACTAAATTAAGACCATGGTAGAAGGACCAGTAAAACTATATCTAGCAGAGAACTGCTAAAACCACCTTACAGTGCAAAGTACTGAGAAGAGTCACGAACAGAAGAAGAAAAGATTGTAAGACAAAGTAAAAAGGATATTGGTGAAGTTATAATAAAATGGGTGGTAAGGCACTGGCACAGGTTGCCCAGAGAAGTTGTTGAGGCCCCATCCCTGGAGGTGTTCAAGGCCAGGCTGGATGTGGCCTTGGTCAACCTGGTCTAGTGGGAGGTGTCCCTGCCCATGGCAGGGGGGTTGGAACTTGATGATCTTCAAGGTTCTTTCCAACCTAAATCATTCTATGATTCTATGAAAATGGACAAAGAACTATTTTCTCCCTCAGAAATATTCTCTGAAGTCTAGGTTTTGGTGTTGTGCTCCAAGCATGATCAGGGTTGATGATGAATTTTTTGCCATTGTCTTCTCAGAAAATGGAGTTAGTTGGCTAGTGTGCTGGTCTGGCTCTGAAGGGCATTGCTGACTGGCAAAGCCCATGTTCTGCTAGCATCCTGCAGAGAAAAGGGATAAACATAAAGGACTATGCAATATTTTTAAGAGGGAAAATTTCTGACTAAGAACAACATGAAATCAAGAAAAACTCATGTTTACTTTGCCTGAGAAAGATGCCCCAGATACTGTGCAACTTTCTGTGATAATACCTGTTAGTACCTGCTTTCAGGCTGTGGGCACTGGGGGAGAGTAAGAACGAAGAGGTGAGTAGCAAGAGACCCATGGCATTGTCAATTGAATTTGGAAAGTAATTATGTAAATAAAGGATGGACACCTGTAGGAAGGGATTTGGACAGAGTTAGTAGGAATCTAAAGAAACATTAAACCTGATCACTTGTCTTCCCATACACTCTCCTCGAGAGAACCAGTGTCCCAGATGTGGGATGGGAGTTCATCCTTTGGGGAAAAAAGGGGGAGAGGGTGGATTCTGGTACTATTTCCTTTCAGCCTCAACCCTGAAAAATCTAAGGCATTGCACAAAGGGTAAGTCAAGGTGGGCACTGGCCAAAAGAGTCACTTCGTTGCCTCAGGCAAGCAGAACAGCTTCTTGCAGCAACAGTTGTCTGCGTTCCCTGTGGAGCAGAGCACCGGCCATGCAGCCAGCACCCCTGGCATCTCCTGATTCTCAGGATCCCTCCAAAAGCTCTCATTTTCTCCTCTGGGCACTTACAAACTGTGACTGATACTGATGGCACTCACCAAGCTCCTCCAAGATTTTAAGACAGAAAACAACTCCTTATGATTTTAATCCAATTTCAGCCTTTATTAAATGTATGGACTGTTCCGTGGAAATGTAGATTACCACAGTGAGAATTTAAGCCTATTGACAACAGACTAGATTTTCTGAGCTGCCTTCTACAGCTCCTGAGAGGGGATCTGAAGACCTACAGTCCACATTAAAACCACTGTTGTAATCAACAGGACGGTTTGTCCGAAGCAGGGGCGCAGCAGCATGTCGCAGGATTGCTATACAGCATGCTGCTCCTCGACCTCTTTTCAATCAGTGCCAACATGCTCTGGCTGCAAGTCCAAAAGCTGATGGGATGCTCTCATGAGTAAGCATTTCCCAGACTGAGTGCACTGTGATCTCTCTGAACTTCGTGTCTTTGGGGAGAAATTTCTCAAGGTTGCTTGCAGACCCTTGCCTCCCCCTATCTCTGCGTTGTGCTACTGGTGGCTTGGCCTGTCCATCCACTACTGCACCAGCAGCAAGTGCACAAGGACTAATCAGGGGCATCTGACCTATCTCCAACTTGGTGTTGCCTTGCTGTCAGACCAGGGGTAGCCACTAAAATTTTTATTCCATGAGAATTGTTTTCCAGTGGCTTCTAGACAAATTTCCATTAAAAAGCTTTTTTTAGGGCTTTGTTTTGTTTTGCTATTTTTTTCCTGAGCATGATCAGGAAAACATACACCAGAATCTAATAAACACTGAAAGCCAAGCTGGGTTATTTTGGGTTGATGCATCTACAGTGATATTTTGCACTGAGAATTTAATTAACAGTTCTTCTGATGATAAATAAACCAGAATAAAATCCAGCTCATCTTTCAAGAGCTGAATTTGTTCTCTACTGCTAATGACAATAAAAATTAATAAAAACTTATTTTAGTGAGGATTGTAAGCTTAGGTCATTCTGAAAGAATGAGAGAAGCCCACCTGCTAAGGGAAACAATGTATTTCACATTTGTCACATAGATATATTTACATTAAATCATATATTTGACCTTCATTATTTTCCTCTTTTCTCATTTATAAACAGCGTATTTGCTTGGTTTTGGAAAGGTGTTTGAAATACCTAGGAGAAAAGGTAGATACAAGTTCTTAGAGAACAGCAAAACCAGAGGTATTTCTTCTCTGCATTTTTGTTTACATTTGTTTTCTTCTGCTCGATTTCCTACATATGTATTTTGCTTTTAAGGAATTTTCTGCTAATATTATGCAGTTGTTTGGGTTTTTGTTGTTTTTTTTTTTTACCTTAGGCATTTATGGTCTTGATGTCATTGATTCAAAAAGCAGGGAGATGTTGTCACTATGCAAATGAGCAAAGGCGAGACTTCGTAACATGAGAGCATGATCATTCTCCTTTTGCTTTCTCTTTTGCTGTCTCCTAGCCTGAGGGGTCTCCTCATCTACTCTCCAGATACATTTTAAGCATGCTGTGATAATATTAACAAAGGGCGTTTGTCGTATCAGAGAATTTCTTGTTCTCAGAGAATTTAAGATCCAGGCACACTGAAGAAATGTCTTCTGTAAACCATTGGTTTTTTTTTTCCCCTAGGCAAAATATAAGAGACTGAAAAGTTTACTGTTTTGGGGTGATAGTATATCCAGTACAATATAGTAGTATAGCTCTCTTTGTGCTTGTGATACAATACCTCTGGCTTAGTATCACCTCATTATGCAGTACGCCCAGTTTACTGAAATTCTGGAAGCTGATAACAATAATTAAGCAATAAGACATGACAAGTAGTATTTTATTATGCAATCCCAGAATGCCTAGGTGAGTTGTTAGGCACGCGGCCAACTGCTTTGAACCACCTGGAAGAATTATTTTTACACATATCATGGATAGTGGTAGGGAATGATCCGATTTTCCTGCAGCTATGCAGTTATCACATCCTAATCACCCTGGTAAGATCTCATCTGCTTACTAACTAGACTGATATTGACTTTAGTAATAATGATCAGGGGTCAACATTTCTGCTGGTTTAATGGTTGACGGGGATAAACACATGGCACAAGGCATAACAATAAGTCCTTAGTCCCCAAGCAGAGCCCTGAAACACAGCTGTGGGTGTTATGATACGCTGAGACTGACTGCAGGTGTTTCAGGTTTGGAGGAAGGGCCAGAAAACGGCAGCATCCTTGGGTAGGCATAGGGTAAGCCTAAGGAATAGGGTGTGCATGAGCCACATGATTTAAATGTGTGCTCAGCATTTCACAGGGGCTGTGACAACGTGTAAATTGACCTGAATAGCTTCTGGTCTTCTTTTTTGAAATACTTAAGATTTTGCACTCAATTGACTTAATCTGTCCTAAAAGGTTACATTTCCAGAAAATGGGATATCCTCGATATGGACACTTCATCCTCTGATATTCAGTTTAATCAGTTATTGTCTTGATTTTCAAATTTGTTTGTGCACCTTTCCAAGACTTATCTCTCACTGGGTCTAATCTGGGGTATAATGAAGTCACTGCAAGAATCTCAGTTGTTTTAATGGGATGAGAATTGAGGCCTGGTTGTTTTACAGCTTCAAGACACTAGCAGGTTAAAATTTGTAACATTTCTCTAGTTCAGACCACAATAACTGCATCTCTTGTCTTCATTGCAGCCTTAATAATGCAACAGTCTGCCCTTGTGCTTTACTACTTGTGCTGCAAACATGTGCTTTGGGTAATGATCACATCAGGATTTCCCAGCAATAGCCGTTACAAGTTAAGTTTGAAAACTGCACTGTGAATACTGGGACCAGAAAGACACCATAAGAAAGACACCAAACTTGGGGGTTTAGGTTAGGAAGGAAATCTCTGTCTGCTCCCTGTATTGTCAGGAGAGGACGAGATGATGCTCAGATCAGGAGCCTAACTGGGGTGCTGTGAGCAGCACTCTGCAGCAGGGCCCCTTTC
This sequence comes from Anarhynchus alexandrinus, assembly GCA_008711295.1. NCBI lineage: Eukaryota > Metazoa > Chordata > Aves > Charadriiformes > Charadriidae > Anarhynchus > Anarhynchus alexandrinus. Next base: position 1,964,421 of record VUYV01000017.1, on the reverse strand, counting down.
CTCCACTCGCTGGGACTGGGGATGCTGAATCTTTCCATTCAGGACACTGGATTAGATGCCTAAAAATTAACTGTGGTAACATAAGATCATAATGTTAAAATTTTGTATTGTACATGGAAAGTGACTGAGTTGCTAATTTTGAATGAAGGCTAAAGTAGTTTTTGGCGGTCAGCTGATGGCAACTCATTGGTTCTTAGAAGATATTGAATATCCACCACTGGTGTGTAAAGGAAGCCCAGCTGAAGTGAATGAGCACTTTGTTACTTGTTCAGTAGTCTCATTGCTGAGTTTCATCTAAACGTAACTGCCCAAATAAAAAGGTAGCTAATGAAATGACTGGAGATGAACCTCTTGGTTTTGCTTCTTGAAATATTCATTGACCGCCAGGATGCCCTGAGGGAAGAAACATTGATGTATACTTTACATGAAAAAAAGCTCATTTAGTTTGCCTTTTTTTCCTCTGCCTGTGTGTCATATTGGTAGATGCTGACCCATAACCTCATCCTATAATATTGATTTGGGTTTATTCTCACGGAATATCACCTGGTTCTCTAGCAACACACACAGGTCACAGCTGTTTTGTAATGCAGGTCATTCTATAAAAGGTTTGTTTTCGATGAAATAAGTTTCACTGGTAAAGGAACTGAAATTTAATGAAATAATGGAAGGTACCTCAAGTGTGCAAACAATGACTGAATAATTCATTGCTGCATTCATATTTCTTCAATAAAAATTCTTTCCTTCAGATATACCAGCACTGCAGTTTAGTTCTTCATGTTTTCAAGGTGGGATCTGCACCACCACTCTGTCATCATTACGGTGCACGGGACAGCCAGAGTAGCAAGAAAGTTTAGTTAAATCTTACTTGCAGTTGGGGAGGTCAGGGAATTGAACTGAAATCTGCAAGAGCTGCCCTGCCCTCCATAACGCTGACTATATGGGAAGGTGAGAGAGACAAGCCTTCTAGCTGTGGCCTCTGATGTAAATGCCTACAGCGAATATGTAGTGAGCAGTATGCAAATTATGCTGGATTTCTAAAAATCCTTGTTTTGGAGGATGAAAGGCAAAGTTAGCCCAGTTCCAGAAGAGAAGGAGATTGTGCCACACATTTTTACTTTCTTAATGAAAAAGGCTTGATGGGACTATACTAAACTTTCGTCTCTCTCCTGATCTGTACAATGAACCACTGAGTAATAGTATGAAGTCATTAATAATGCCATTATTTGGATGCTTACAAGTACTGCCCAATAAGGTGTTTGAAGCAAAACTGATTTTCTGTTCTTAATAAGTCAAGGGCCTATAAGCAGTTTTGCCTTGAGTGTTGCCTCTGGAACATAATTTTGTACTACTTTTTCTGCGCTTCGGAATGCAAATTCAGTAAATACATTAACACAAAATTCTATGTACCAGTTACAAATGAGGTTTATTTTCTTTAAAAATATTTCTAACTAAAATTGGAATGGAGATGTTGTATAAATTAACAGATTTCATGGTTTGGTAAATAGCTGCAACTCAGCTGCTTCTGCTCTCTACAGTGTTATCCCTTCAGAAAACCCATCATGTTCTTTTCCCATTCTTATGCTAAGTGCTAAAAGAGAGCAGTGACCATCCTTACCCAGGAGGCCTGACTGGGTCCAGTATTGACATTATTGCCTTTGTGAATCTGTGGCTGATGGTCAATATGCTAGATTCCTTAAAACAAGGTATTGATCAAACTGATGAAAGGAACAGAGCAGGATATAAAAGAAGAGGAAAGACTCTAGACAAGTTGTCTAATTCCTGAAAAAAGCTTCCAAACAACTCTTGCAAATTAGTAACTTTTTCCATTGCAAAGTTTTGTCTTGGCAGTTTTCTGCTCCTTACACTGTAGTTCACCACCTATTTCAAGTCAAGCCCTTTGGATCAGCTGTTCACCAAGCCATCTTTGAACAAATTCCCAAGAATTTGTGGGAAGGTCTTTCCTCCTCATTGCACCATTTTTCTTCATTATTCCTATCCTGAGAATCCCGCTGGCTAGTCCTAATACAGTTACATATTCCAAGGTCACAATACAACATTTATACATTTCAGATTATACGTACAAAGTTTAATTCATATCCGGTCTCAGGCTAATAGGGCTGTATTCAGGCACAGTCACAAACACCCACGCAGTGCAGTGGTATTTCCTGGGAATATTTCACCTGCTTTATGTAAGGTTTTGGGTTCCAGGCACAGTGTCCCCAGCCCCTTCCAGCCCTGGGACCTCAGTGCCAGATGGGGCCAACCTCGCTGATCAGCCTGTTGTCCCACGGGTCTATGCACGTGCTCCTCGACAACTGGAGCCAGCAGCTTTGTGAAGAGATGGCACTTGGCTGCAGCCTCAGCTTGACACCTGCTCCCGTGCTCTGAACCTCGAGTACAGGATGAGGAAAATGGTGAATGTCTGCAAATGCAAGCATGTGTGTGGGCAATCACAGACATGTGTGCACTGAAAGGATTTACTGTGCTTTCATGTCAGCATAAAAAGGACCATGTTTTCTGAAAATAATTCTATAAACTGATGCAAGTCAGGCCTGTGTCAAACTGTGGGAGCATCAGAGCAGAGATTTTGAAAGAGATGGTCCTGAAGCTAAAGACACATATCTGTATTTAAAGCATAATCTAATTTTTAAGTGGAGTTTCCCCACTGGCTTCCTATAGGCAAAGGAATCTTACTGGAGACACCTTTAAAAAATAAAAATAAAAATCCTGTCTGTACATATGCCAACATGTAATTCAGTTAGAAACACTGAAAGTAGAAAAGACCACACATCTAACATATCCCACTGTCAACGCTGTTGTCTCTCTGCATTGTATTCTCTAATCTTTTTTATCCTTGGAGTCTTGTCCATTGCTTATTCAGGTTTAAATGAACAAAGACTAAGAAACTGATCAATAATGGGTATCTTATAGATCCACAGAGGAATGTATAGTAAATCAAGATTTTTTCTTGAATGTGTTTCCCACAGCATCGTCCTGGAGCAACTGGCTGCTCATGGCATAGACAGGCATACTCTTCACTAGGTAAAAAACTGGCTGGATGGCTCAGGCCAAACAGAGAGGGTAGGATGGCTCTACAAGAGGGATCTGGACAGGCTGGATCAATGGGCTGAGACCAATGGTATGAGATTCAACAAGGCCAAGTGCCGGGTTCTGCACTTTGGTTACAACAACCCCATGCAGCGCTCTAGGTTTTGGGAAGAGGGGCTGTAAAGCTGACCGGGGGAAAAGGACCCGGGAGTGTTGGTCGCCAGCCAGCTGAATATGAGCTGACAGTGTTCCCAGGTGGCCAAGAAGGCCAACAGCATCCTGGCTTGTATCAGGAATAGTGTGGCCAGCAGGACTAGGGTAGTGATTGTCCTCCCTGTACTCAGCACTGGTGAGGCCCCACCTCAAATACTGTGTTCAGTTTTGGGTCCCTCACTACAAGAAAGACTTTGAGGTGCTGGAGCATGTCCAAAGAAGAGCAACAAAGCTGGTGAAGGGTCTCAAGCACAAGTCTTATGAGGAGCGGCTGAGGGAACTGGGATTGTCTAACCTGGAGAAGAGGAGGTTGAGGGGAGACCTTATCACTCTCTACAACTACATGGAAGAAGGTTGTAGTGTGGTGGGGGTCAGTCTCTTCTCCCAAGTAACAGCCAATAGGACAAGAGGAAATGGCCTCAAGTTGCACCAGGGAAGGTTTGGATTGGATATTAGGAAAAATGTCTTCACTGAAAGTGTTGTCAAGCATTGGAAGAGGCTGCCCAGGGAAGTGGTTGAGTCACCATCTCTGGAGGTATTTAAAAGATGTGTAGATGTGGTGCTTAGGGCCATGGGATAGTGCTGGACTTGGCAGTGTAAGGTTAACGGTTGGACATGATGATCTTAAAGGCCTTTTCCAACATAAATGACTCTATGATTCTAAGAAAATTCCCAAATAAAATCTAGAGATATATAAATACCCACTCATTACGCAATTCAATGCAATTGAAGTGCATTTTTGAACTTTGAACTTTTGAACCTTCCCTAGTCCCAGCACTTTCTTGGTCAAATATTCAACCCAAGCATTGGGGCATCTTTGCAGTTATTTGGTATACACCTTCCCCAATGTTTAACCCATAATATGATGAAATATAAAAGTACTTAATTGCTGACTGAAGTCCTGGTCTTCTAACATATTCTCTGTGTGCTTAACTGTCTGCATGGCCAATGAGGCTCAAGGGGGAAAACCACCCCATGCAGTATGGGCAGTCAATGACAAACCTCTGCACGACCCATGGCCATGAAGGGAGCATCAGTGAACAACAGGGGAACACATTTGTGTCTATGGGGTTTTTGCACCTGCAGTATTTTGGAAATCTGACTCAACTGTCTTCAAAATATTAATAAGAACTTTACACTTCAATAAGAATGTTAAAAGTAAACTCCCTTTTTTCACTACTTCTAAACTTTCATGCATTTTGCTTTTATTGCTTTCTATTCCTAACTATACACAAAATCTATAAAAAAGACATATACTTTTCAGCAATTTCAGTCTTCAGATAACACACTATGAAAACTGGAAAGGTTTTTAAAAATCGTAACTTAAAAGCAGCATATATACAAGAAAAATATTGTCTCCTAACATGAAGTTAAATGAAGCTTACATATAGTAAAATATTGTTTCTATCTTTAGAGCCAAAATTGCTTACCTTTTAGTTCATTATTATATCTATATACAGTATTTGGTGACCATAAGCATTATGCCGGAATTTTGTGTTTAAGGTTTATTGACTTGCTTTCCCACCAACTCTATAAACTGGTTTTGGTTGGTTGTTGGTGGGTTTTTTTAATACATTGAAGAACAAGCTCACTACTTGCTTTAAATTTTCCTTCTCATACCATCAGCTCCTTCGGTGTCTCCTTGTAGAGCAGCACACAGGATAGCAGGTTTCAGCTCAAGGAAGTAAATGGGCAAACAGCTTGATTGGAGATGTGTTAGTGTACTCAGCAGAGCGTTAGATAAAGATCTTCTCTTACGAAGTTGAAAGAAGTGTATTTACTGCATTAGGAATATGTTCTGCCCTCTCACCCCAGATCAAGAGATTTTTGTTATAAATTATGAGACTTTAAAAGAGAAACTTTTAAAGTTCATTGGGTTTGTTTGTTTTAATTTGCCTTTTGAAACTCATAGGTCTTGTTTCTAAGCTTTTCACAAAAAACGTGTAAGCCAGAAACTGTTGTTAAAGTCTCATGTTCACAGGATTGCAGGAGCAGGCACTTTCCTTTAGAAGATGCTAAATATTCTAAGAAGGATGATGAAGGCCCTGTTGGCATCTTTTCCCTCCTTTATTTCAATCCAGCTACTATGAGCCCAGCTTTCCCTCGCTATGTTTTCTGCCACCTGAGTACACCTACGAGTCTAGCCAAGGGTTACACACACAGCTGAGCAGCACACAGCCACAGGCTAGCCACAGATTACTGCCGAACAGTGTAAAATAATCACGTTTTACTGCCTTTCTCTGAAACAGGGGTGCTAATTTGTCTCTCTCTACCCTGCTACTAATTCTCATAATACGTGCAGAACTTAATTGTATTTGCAACATCATCCACTCTCTCAAACTTGGTTGAAACCTGTCCATAAGTCCAGAAGTCACTGGGAGGAGGAAGGTGGGAAACCAACAGACAGACAGACAAACAGACAGTGCTATCACACCAGTCCAACACCCTTCAAAACCCAGCTGGAAACACAGCTCAAATTCCACCAGTGTCTGAAATTTGCTGTAACACAGAAGTGAATTCGTAACATGCGATGGTAATTTCGGTTGTCCAGCTGAGCGTCAGACCAGTTTAGGTGATCGTCTAAGAACGGCTTGCTCTTGCACCTTGGTCAGGTGGAGTACAGCAGAGGGACCAGCTCGGGACAGAGATGCCATTAGATTTCTTACCTGTGACCATATGGTCTGTTGGTTTGCTTGTATTGTACTTGATGTAGCACTTAGTAANAAAAAAAAAAAAAAAAAAAAAAAAAGAACATAACTGTGATCAATAATCAGGCTGCAGTAAAAATAGATGAGTGCTGCAGGCAGGGAGTTGTGAGCCCGTACACAAGTTGGAGGAGTACAGTATTAGCCTGTCATTTAAATAAATCTCGAAAAGAAAAAATTCAAGCAGAGCTAATAACCTGCTTTGGGAAATCAGAAACCTGCAAAATTTGTGTGTAAGTATTATTCAGGAGAGCCTCTGAATGTATATTTACATGTCATATAAACCCTCCATCTTAGAGAAAACACTTAGCAGAAATCTTCTGGCAGACTTTATTCATGCAAGTTGCTGACTGCAGTGAAAGGGCGAGTGGTACAGGGCATCGTCTCTATAGTAACACCGCCACCAGAGGCTTGCAAACTGTGTTTCCAAGAGCAGAGCTGCACAAGATAAGTGGAGCTACCACAGTTCTCCTTTTCCCAGCTTTGGCCCTGCCCTGAATAGCTGTGCTGCCTCTTGCTTCCCTGATAGCTTAGAAGAAACATAGCCTGTGAGTATACTGCTGCCAGTCTACGGTGGCTTCTCCTGTTTGTTATCAAAACTTTCGGCACAGTATGTAGCGCTAGAGAGCACAGACAAACACAGCAACTCCCCTGCTTTAAGTGTTAATTTGCCATTGTAAGCACAAGGGAAAATGCCATCCATGAAGTTTCTCATAAAACATAAATGGTGAATAGAGTGGGAAAAAAAAAAGACAAGTGAAGATTTTCCCCCTGTGCTACTCTCCTTGGTGGCTTGGTGGGCTCACAAGCTTGTTTAAAACCAGAGCTCTGCAGGTGGCTGCAGAAGACAAGCCCAGTCTGTACCACCAGCTCTGAAGAAATTTCCAGTTTGATTGCTCAGAAGCAAGTTGCCCTGAAAGGTGCTATACCATCAGCAACTGCTGCCAAATGTGCCCCTTCTCTGGAAGTTTCAGGCTTTTAGCTCTAGGACCCCATCCAACTGGAGGCTCAGCAGTGATGATAAAGCAAAGCTTACAATTAGCTAAGCTAGACAGAGAGTAGTCTCTCTGATGCAGGCAAGGAAGGTTGCTTGTCTCAAACAACAGCACTTAAGATGTCCTTTGTACTGTTTGCTTTTCTCACGTTTTATCTGGACCAGTGAAATGGGGGACCTTGACTCTTCTCATGCACACCTTGCTATGAAAATAGGTTAGTAGTGCATTCCAGCATCAGTCTGGTACAAAACAAGGGGCTACCTGTGACAATATTTTCATCCTTCGCCTCCGAAAAACATGTCAATATTTCCACCTTTTTCTGTTGTAGTGCTTTCGGTTCTCAGTCTTCATTAGACGTAACTTGTATCTGAAGGCAATGCTGGAGGATGGCTGAACTGCCTTGCACAGCACAGGGAGTTGTGCCAGAACAGATTGCAAGGAGAGTGATGCAGCACAACTCGTCTCCCTCCTTCTCTCCTCAAGATAGAAACTGTGCTTTGGAAAAAACAAGCCTCCCCACTAAGCATTCTCAGAAGCAACCCATCATCTGCTAATTACCGTCAGCATCCATTTATGGCCTGAAAGGTGAAACAAGAAATCAGGCTTCAGCCTTTTTCTGAGGTACAATAGAGTGAATCACTGTTTTTGTAGTCTTGAAAAATATAAATAGTTGATGAACTGCAGATTACCATTGCCTCCCAGACCCTTTTCCTGCACTGTATTTAGCATGCAGGGACTAACCTAAAATCCATCTCCCTACTAAGATCACATATCCACACTTGTGAAGTGAGCTGTTAAGGTAAATGCATTTAGGTGAATCCTAGATGAAAATTAATTTCCCAATATCCTATACTTTGAATGAAAAAGGGCTTCAACATGACTTGTAGATTTTCTCCTGCAAGAGCCAATTTCTTCAGCCCTTTTGGATTTTTCAAATCTCATTCTTTTCAGTGCTGTTAGTTTAATTCACCATTGGTAAAGAACTCAGAAGTGCTACAACAATGCTAAATTTTATCACCCCACCAGAGTGTTGGAGGGATCTGAGATTGGGCAAGTAGCCCCCAGGTTACTCCTGAACATAGCAGACCATCAAGCTGACGAAACAGAGGTAAGGGTAACTTTAAGGGTAAGGTCATCAGTACATATGAGAAATACCACATTCAGAGCAATGCAGAAATCTTAAAAGCCAACTAATTAGCTGAAATTTTGAGGCAAGATTAATGATTACCAAATTAAAATAAACTTTTTGTTTTCTTCCAATTTTTTTTAATTCAGTGTAGTTTTTTGAAGTAGAACTTGGCCACATGGCTTTTTGAGAAGACTTATTCAAGGAGCTTATGGCTCCCTTGTACTCACTAGCAGACAGGAATATTGTCTGTTTATTTCAACACATGAGAAAAATCAGAGCAGTCCTGAACTATGTGGGTTTTGGCAAAGAACATTCACAGAGCCTGAAAGTAAAGTTTGTTCCTTGTTCGCCCTATAGCTAGAACAATAGTCATGGTTTGTTGCACCACTTCACTGAAAACAGTTTACCCTCTGATTTTCAACAGCCCCCAGTTGCGTTAGAAATTCCAGACCAACACTGTTATGTTATTCCATGAAACCCGGTATTATGAATCTTCACAGCTCACACATGCTTTTAGTCTGAATGTCTTTATTTAGATTATTGCAGCCAGTGCAGAAAGAATCATTGTAACATCTCCTTGACAAAGCACACAGTCTGTACAATGAACACAACAATATCATCACTCTTGGACTACCTCACATGGAACAGCCCCAAGATGGGATGTGAACTTCACTCTGTACCCAAGGAGGCACTCCACAGCTTTGACATTGAGTGGCTTCGCATGCTACTAAGCAGCAATAAAGAATATTCCAGCCAAAGATTACATGCAACCCTCCAATAGGCTAAAAAGTCTCAAATCTATACAGGCCCAAAATAAATACGTACATAAACTCCCAAATCCCTTCACTTAGGAACATCCTATCTGTTTGGGGCCAAATATGTCTCTTTGGTAGTGCTTCTGTAGCCTCTTGAATTTAATGGAAAACCACGGGCCAAATTTTGCCAAAATAAACAGGAGAATGAGAACAGACATAAAGTAAGGGTCATACAGCCTCTTTTTTGGTATTGTCATGGACACTTTCAGCCCCATAATATCTCTAATTCTGATCACTCATCCTGTCTTGTTTCAGTTACTGGGTCTTATTTTTTCCTAATCAAAGCACCACAACCACTTTGATGAATCAACTTTTGGCTGAGAATCAAGTTTAGTCAAATATCAGCTTTGAGTTTCTGAACCATTTCTTGCAGGCTTGGTTAAGCACAACTGTAGATGAGGACCAGAGCTATCCCCAGGTTCATCAGTGAAAATAAGAGCAATGCCATGGTGATTAAATTATTTTGCTCCAGATGAAAACGGTTTGGCAGGGACATTGCAAAGGGACATTAACTGAAATGGTTTTTTATGAGATAAATTACCAGAATGTTTTCTATATTGTTTTAAATGCATGTTTGTTCACTTCTGTTTTCCAGTGTGATACCCATTTATACCTTTCTAGTCACTTGCCCAAGCAGAGTGTTTGGTAATCAGGACACATGATATCCAGAACAGTGATACCAGAATAGTCTACCTCTCACTGCTGGCACCCAAAATTGGGTCATAGAATCATTTAGGTTGGAAAAGATCTTTAATATCATCGAGTCCAACTGTAAACCTAACACTGCCAAAACCACCACTAAACCATGCACCACATCTACACATCTTTTAAAGACCTCCAGGGATACTGAATCGGCCCCTTCCCTGGGCAGCCTCTTCAAATACTTGACAACACTTTCTGTGAAGACATTTTTCATAATATCCAATCTAAACCTCCCCTGGCATAACTTGAGGCTGTTTGCTCTTGTCCTATCGCTTGTTACTTGGAAGAAGAGAACGACCCCCACCTCTCTACAACCTCCTTTTAGGTAGTTGTAGATAACAATAAGGTTTCCCCTCAGCCTCCTTTTCTCCAGGCTAAACAACCTCAGTTCCCTCAGCTGCTCCTTGTAAGACTTGTGCTTGGGACCCTTCACCAGCTTTATTGCCCTTCTCTGGACATGCTCCAGCACCTCAATGTCTTTCTTGTCATAAGAGGCCCAAAACTGAACACACTATTCAAGGTGCAGCCTCACCAGTGCTGAGTACAGGGGGACAATCACTTCCCCTTGTATTTCTGGCTTGTATTTCTGATACAAGCCAGGATGCTTTTGGTCTTCTTGGCCACCTGGGAACACTCCGGCTCATATTTAGCTGGCTGGCGACAAACACCCCTTCTCCACCGGGCAGCTTTACAGCCCCTCTTCCCCAAACCTGGAGCGCTGCATGGGGTTGTTGTGGCCCAAGTGCAGGACCCAGCACTTGGCCTTGTTGAATCTCATACCATTGGTCTCAGCCCATCGATCCAGCCTGTCCGGATCCCTCTGTAGAGCCTTTCTACCCTCAAGCAGATCAACACTCCCGCCCAGCTTGGCGTCTTCTGCAAACTTACTGGGGGTGCACTCAATCTCTTTGTCCAGATCATTAATAGAGATATTAAACAGAACTGGCCCCAATACTGAGCCCTGCAGAACACCACTTGTGACTGGCCACCAACTAGATTTAACTCTGTTCACCACAACTCTTTGAGCCCAGCCATGCAGCCAATTTTTTACCCAGTAAAGAGTATGCCTGCTCAAGCCATAAGCAGCCAGTTTCTCCAGGAGAATGTGATGGGAAACCATATCAAAGGCTTTCCTAAAGTCTACATAGACAACATCCACAGCCTTTCCCTCATCCACTAAGCGGGTTACCTTGTCATAGAAGGAGATCAGGTTAGTCGAGCAGGACCTGCCTTTCATAATCCCATGATGACTTGGCCTGATCACCTGCTTGTCCTGTATGTGCTGCATGATGGCACTCAAGATAATCTGCTCCATAACCTTGCCCAGCAGCGAGGTCAGACTGACAGGTGTGTAGTTCCCCTGATCCTCCTTCCAACCCTTCTTGTAGATGGGCATCACATTTGCTAACTTCCAGTCAACTGGGACCTCCCTGTTTACCCAGGACTGCTGATAAATGATGGAAAGTGGCTTGGTGAGCACTTCCACCAGCTCCCTCAGTACACTTGGGTGGATCCCATCCGGCCTTATAGACTTGTGCATGTCTAAGTGCTGTAGCAGGTCACTAATGATTTCCTCTTGCATTATGGGGGCTTCATTTTGCACCACGTCCCTGTCTTCCAGCTCAGGGGGCTGGGCACCCAGAGAACAACTGGTCTTAATGTTAAAGACTGAGTTAACAAAGGTATTAAGTACCTTGGCCTTTTCCTCATCCTTTGTCACTGTTTCCCCCTGCATCCAATAGAAGATGGAGATTTTCCTTAGCTTTCCTTTTGTTGCTAACATCTTTATAGAGTAGAGTTTAGAATTTATATTACAGTAGCAATATAAATATAAAAGGAATATTCCATTCCTTCTTTTGCCAAGACTGCATTTACTAAACAAGAGGCATATGCTATGGGTATCATTTTCCCTTCACTTAAACCCATCATATTCATTATTCCCTTTCTTCCACTGAAACAAAAAATAATGGGATATACTGGTGATGGCTGAGCTAAAATATGGTTTAAGGCTGTGTGCATGCTTGATATGTGTGTACAACAGCATTCAATGTTTGAAAAAAATTAAGTGACATAAAGTTTACTTTGTATAAGTATAGGCTTTTAACACAAAACAGTGGTCTAGGATTCCATAAGATGCTTTTTGACAGCTCCCATATAATTTGCAACCAGGGTGATGCTGGAGCTGTTGGATAGATGTCATCAGTATAACTCCAAAAAATGACTATCCAGATGATTTTGATCTTGTCCTCAACCAGTTTAATGATATCCCAGGAGGCTGATGGTGAGATTTCTTATGGCTGTAGCATGTCACTCCTTGCAATTTTGATTTTCATACCCTGCAGTCATGAGCTTATGATCTAAGGTCCTGGAAAGGAACACTTCCGTACTCCTGCCTTTATAAGTCCCTTTTTTTCTTTCCTTTTAAGATAGAACCACAGTCTTTGCATTGTCATTTTACTTGTATTTTTGCATGTCATTTAGCACTTCCTTGCATACATGTACTGGAATTGGTGTATATGGTGCTTGTCAATTCACACAACAAATAGCTCACAGATGTTGTAAAGGCTCACTATTTGTTCATTTTTAATGATAACTTTGAAGCACAGTGAAATGTTATTATTTGTTCTTTTTCCTTGTTTCTTTAATCATTACCTTACAGACTTAGCTTTCCTTCACTCAAAAGTAGCCCATTAACACAGACTTTTCAATGGTATGATTTCTTATCCGGTACCAATGTAGCAAAGTCTTTCACTTGATTTACCAAAACTCTGACATCTTCATTTTGCTGCGGTTCACATTCCTGCCTCAGCTGGGAATGCTGGGAATGCAATAATAAAAAAAGCTAGATGCATACAGGGATCTTCCTATATGTAAGAGATAACCTTTGGCTGTCAAAATGGAAAATCATATTGTGTTTTACTGATAAATGGTGTTTACCTCTCATACTTAATGCATGGGTGATAAAAAATTAAGGTGTTTTTTTTTTAATGCTACAACTGGCAAAAGGAAAAGAAACTGCAAAGTTTCTTTGGTGTGTGTGGTGTGTTCTTTCAAAGCACAGACATATACACTTCATATAACAGTAGTGACACACTGATTTGCAGCAGCTACAGCTTCTGTGCCGTGCTTCTGGATTAAAGTAATAGAAAATAAATGAAATGTTTGGGTTCCAAAGTATTGGCCAGGTCTTTTATTTATTCATTTATGTACAAAACCCTTGCTTTTCAGCGGACGCAGAAGGAGGCTGGCGGGCATTTGGATGCACCAGAATGAAACACCAGGAGCAGAATTACAGAGCAGTCTTTCTTCTGTCAGGAAAAACATTGCCACTGTCTTATTGTCCAGAGCCAATCACATCAGTGTGAGGCTGGGCACCGCTTTCAAAAGCCATTGCACTGATCTATACTAATTTATTAATCCCATCCCTTGAGCAGGAATTATTTAACTGCACACACAGATGAAGTTTACTCGCAGCCGGGTCAGAAAATTCCTGGAGGAACCGTGATGGGGCTGGATTTGATCCTAATATTTACACCACTTGTCAGATTCTTATTCATATGAAATAAGACACAGTGCAGGGTTTCCACTTTGTGATGTTATTCTGAGACTACACTGAGCTGTCAGAAGAGGTTCAGGAAAGTTTAAGATATGGGGCAGAGAAAACCCATCTGCCATGATTTTTAAAAAGGGGCCTCAAGGGCTGTGAAGTGACTTAAAAGATTTCTGAAGAGCTGACTGACCCCTGCTCTTCAGAATATGAGGGCTTCAGACAAGAATGACTTTTTGAGCCATCAGAGAAGCCAATATGCATTTAGCTGTCCACTATGTTAAAATCTCTTCTTCTTTGGTAAGGTGCCTTTTCTACTCAGTACCATCTCATCTCCATGTATATCCCACCCCCCCTACCNNNNCCCCCCCCAAAAAAAAAAAAAAATAAACCAAGAGTTTGAAGGTTGTCCTACAGCAAGCACCTGGCTTTTGCTCTGATGATAGTTGCATCGCCCACAGCAGGCAGGGTCAATGAGCCTGGTGTGGGTAGAGCAGCTCAGCCTGATGCGCTACCCAGAACCAGCTCTTGCTGAGAAGCTCTCAGGGTGGCTCTGCGTAGGCACAGAGGTCCTGTCAGAGGTACTGCTGCACGTACACTACATCGCACATGTGCAAAACGTGGGCCCAAGGACATAGGACTGAGTAGGACGGCCCTGCTGCTCTCAAGGTTAAGCAATATTTTAGGAGCACACAACCAACAATTAATCGGTGACAGCTGGTAAATAAATGAGCACACTGCACTGTCATATTCTCGTTGCCATGTGCTGACATCAAAGCCACTGGAGTTATTCTGGATTCGTGCTGGTAGAAACGAGATCAGAATTCTGCCTGCTGTATGTCAAGCTACTGTAAATATAGAATAGGATAACACATTAAAACGAAACTTGTGGCAGCCTTTTATATACAGATTGATTAACTTCAAAGTGGCTTCTATAGCACAGAAACCACCTCATTTACAACAAAAAAAAAAAATCAGAAGCGAGCTTATTTGCCTGGATCTTGCATGTAGTATGCTCACTTATAATAGCTGCATTGTGGTTCTAAAGATAAGAGAAATAGAGGTTCTATATGCGCTTTTTTTTTCCTACTGCACATTGATCTTCTGTATTAGACACACTTTATTCTGCAGCCTTCCAAAGATATCCCTTTTTCCCCACCCTCTGAGCGGCTATGCGCCTGACATCAGGTGTGTCCTTTGTTCTACAAGATGAGGAGGGAGAGGTATGAAAACATGCTCTGTGTTACCACACACCCATGCACACTAGCCCCACACATGTCCAGGAGCAAGGAAGACCCCAGTGGCTGTGCAGCCCCCTGCCCATCCCCCTTGCATTCATCCCGCAGCTGCAGCCAGGCTGGACAATAGCCTTTTTTCCCCCATGCGATCCCTGCTGAAGCTCCACCGGTGGCAACAATAGAGTATGAGGCATGAGTATCCAGTGATGTCTGATGCATGGTATATGGTGGGCTCCCTGGATGCACACCTGGGGGGCAAGCAGGAGTTTGGAAATGTGGGTAACACCTCCAGGCAGTGCTTTCCTGTGCCTTTTTTGGGACATGAGGCTGGACTCTGCCCTGCTCCCAGTCTATGTGTATGCGTGCGGGGATGCTGCCCACCCAATGTCCTGGGAAAGCTCAAATGCAGCAGAGAATCCATCCCCCTACACACTGCAAAGGGGCTGGGAATAAAAATTCCCAGTGAAGTTCACCCTGCTTTCATAGCCACACTGAAGTCATAAACCTCTTAATTCCCTGGTCTTCAAGAAAGTCTGCCAAGATAAAGAAGATACAGTTTCCTGATATAAGAAACAAGCACATTGTTCTGTGTAGAGCAAAGACACATTCACACAGAGGTCACAAGCCCTTACTTACTCCACCTGGCTAGAAGTATATGTTTTCCTTGGAAAATCTTTCTTTGTTGTTGTTGTTGGTTTTGTTGAATTATTCAGTTTTGCTTCATCTTCACTCAGGAATATTTTATCATTATTATCATTATTAATTTGTGTTACAACATTACCCTCTAGCCCAAACCCACAGTGAACAGTTTGGTGCTGGGTGCTGCAGAAATCTGAAAGGAATCGACAGTGACTACATCAGACAGATGAAAATGTCCTTCTTTGGCTCAATCTTGGCTCTTTCTATAAAAGCATGAACTATGCAGTACTCAAGGCCAATGTTTTTCCACCAATAATAGAATTAAACAATTGCTCGAAACAAATAGATGCATAAGGAGGAGGATAAAGCAGGGATAACCTGAGTGTGTGTTCACATAGATCAGCTGTGCACAGTTTAACTCACCACCTGCCTCCTCATTGCCTGCATGGTCAAGATAGCACTGGGTTTCACAAAGGAGTGAGAATTTGCCTGATGCATTTTGCTGAAATGGCTGTTTCCCGGTCAATGGTTTGTTAATGGTCCTCCTTCCGCCCCATCATGACAGCTGCGTTTCAACAACATTAAAAATATAGTATTGTAATATATGTACACTCACACTATGGTACTTTAAATATATAAGGTATATGCTATGTAGAGAGACTAATATATATATACCTACATGCATGTGCACGCATGCTCAAATATAAACACAAACACATTTTTCTATATGCGGGCATCCACATTTTAGAGTTCTGTAGGATGAACAGTCTTTTAAAGGTATATTAAAAGTGTATACCTGGACATTCATGAGAGAAAGGCAGCAGTAGAAATCCAAATTTAGGTTTCAGCACATTACTTATTAATTAATATAATAAACATCTTGCCTGTAGGGAAAATTCCCTTTTTGTAGAATTAATGGAAAATTAACAAGTCTTGATATATTTCACGCACAAGTTGCTTATTCAGCTTTGTATCAGAAGGAAACAAACATATTGACTAACCACTCTTAAAATTACATTTGCAAGTAACTGCTTAAAATAAACCAGTGGCTAAAAATGTAACAGATGATGTCATTTTCACTCTTATGGCTACGGCTCCTGTTTGCAACCTTCAGACCTGGACTCAAAGAGCTCTCCCTGGAAGATCTGAACCATGGCTCCTCCTTCCAGAAGCAAGGGCTTTTACTACCCTGAAGTTCCAGCTCACCCTCTCCCACCCACACATCTCAATCACCCCCACTGAGCTTTTATAAAGGCTATTGTCTTCCAAGCAGAGATAAGTATCCTCTAAGCTCCAAAATATGAATGAGCAGGAAGGGTCATAGGCATATTAGGGTCTCCCAGGCCTGCAAATACCAGACTTGGTAGCCCAGGTTTGCTTCCAATTGCATGGACTGATCAGCAATGAAAGTGAATTGACTTCAAGAGCACATGATATCCCAGCGCTCCATTCACACCCTCGTAGCTGTAGGGTTTTTGTAAGCAGATGTGATCTTTTGCTAAGAGTTTTGAAGGCAAAACATAGAGTTGAATAATTCAGACCCCATATGTTTATTATTACACTTCAGAAATGGACCCATCTATATTTTTTACTGCTAATTTACACTCCACAGAACCCTTTTGGCTTCACAAGGGTCCCTCAAAACATAAGGCCACAAACATACTGCTTCCAGTTTTTCTCAGCTATAACCAATCAAGGATGCACTGCCCTTGACACTGTTCTTTCCCCAAGGTATTCCTCCATGCCCCAAAAAAATCTCCTTTAAAAGCCAGGGTGGGAAAAAATACCAAGATCCGAAAGACTACAGGGGATGCCATACCTGCACAGGCCTGTGCGGATTTCATGTGAGCATTGGGAGCTGGTCCCCTTGCGCACCGCTTAGCAGCAGGAGAGGAGCAGAGTCCGTCGCTTGCATATAAATACATATGTGAGCTCTGTGACAGTGTGGGGACGCCCTCCTCCAGCAGCCTCCTAGATGGCCTCTGCCTGCAGAGAAGCCTCAGGTGTGGGTTTTGTAAATGTCACCTTCCTCATCTCTGCTGCTTTCTTCCATCTTGCCGTGTTTGATTTTTACTTTGTTCAATCCATCTTTTACTTCCTCTCAATGCCACTTTCCTCTCTTCCCCCTTTTCTTTTTCCTAACTAGACACTTCCAAGATGCAATTTTTTAACAGCCTTAGATACTGTCTATGCTGTCATTTTCAACCACTATTACTTTGCACGCTTACTATAGGGAGAATTTGAGCACAAAAGCATTTGTGACAAATCAGGGACTTTAAAAATTGATCAAACTTCTTCTCATTTTTTAATGGTTATTTTAATATTCCCACTTTTCTAAATGAGTTTTTTAACTTACTTTTTGCTGTCTGTGCTTTCTAATGACTTTCTAATTGCCAAAATTTGTAGAGGAAATTTTGTTTAATGAAGCCGATGTCTGCTTGCTCAACAGATGAGGACGTTTGCTAATAAGAGGACATTTCAATAATCAGTAACACGGCCCCCAGGAGCAATGCAAGAAAAGAGAAAACTGCAAGTCACAGTGGGTCTGTAATGAAACGATACCCTCCACCCTAGCGTGCCGTGTGAGAGGAGCACCTGAGCGCTACAAAATCAACTAATGAGGGCAATGGAGGCCCAACTTCCATGAAACAAAATCTACAGATGAATAGCATCTCGGGACGAGCTAGAAAAACAAATTAATGAAAAGGGAGCATCTTAAACCTGTCGCTGCAGCCTTTTCCAAGGTAAAGGCATTCATACAGTAGGGTGTCAGAGAAGACACTGTCCAGGCAGCTCTCGCACGCTTCCTGGATGCAGTGACAAGAAGATGAGTCCTATTGCCCGCCCTGCCCTCTAAAGTTTTCTCATATACTCTACCCCTCTCATTTCAAAAGCATTGTACTTAACTTTTGATGTTCTGGGTTCTTTTTCCATCAATGTATTTGGTGTTGTCTACCAGAATCTTTGGAGACTCTCAGGTTTGCTCACTTTCCATTGTTGGGGAGTCTTTAAACTGAAGATGAAGTACTTTCCTAGAGTATCCCTCACAAAGACCCATTAAAAGATAGCAGCAGGATTTGAATCCCAGCATGCCTAAAGTTGCTTGATAACAACATTTTCTTATATTTCTATTTCTAATATTTTTTCGGGACACTGCCACCTGACTCAGAGGCCTTGGCCATTTGCCATCACCCTGAAAGAGGAACTGCCACAAAAGTCAGTGGGAGATCAGTGTAACACTCAGTTACAGATTTGGCATATTGCATCCCTGACACTGAATTTGCTTCAAGGGTCATAAGGTTTAATCATTGTTTATATCACCCCCCTTCAACCATGTAATAGTATATTCCATAACTGACACAGCATTAAAAACTTGAAATTCATTACCCACTGAACCACCCATAGGAATTTTGCTATCACTCACCCTTATGCAAGTCAACTTTGATACCACAGATGTTAGAATCATAGAATCATTATGGCTGGAAAAGATCTTTAAGATCATCAAGTCCAACCATTATCTAACTCTACCAGGCCCACTTCTAAACCATGTCCCTGAGCACCGTAGCTAGATGGCTTTTAAATACATCCAAGGACGGTGATTCAACCACTTCCCTGGGCAGCCTGTTCCAGTCTTTGATGACCCTTTCAGTGTAGAGGTTTTTCCTAATGTCTAACCTAAACCTTGTCTGGCGCAACTTGACACCATTTCCTCTTGTCTTATCAGTCATAACTTGTGAGAAGAGACGAACGCCCACCTCCCTACAACCTCCTTTCATGTTGTTTCATGACAGCCCTGAAGTTATTTACATTCATCACCCAAGTTGTTTCCAGCCTCTTGCCACTTCTGCATATTTTAAGGTTCTATTTTCAGTACAATTTTTTAAAAACCTGCCTCTAAAACTGTATGCAAAGCATACAGGTATTTTTGCATGCAAGTGGGTATTCATCCCCACGAATTCATACATTCACTGTTAGATACTTCCTAGTTGGCCTTTGCACGCATAGACAAATGCTAATTCTGAAAGGAGAAACAAAGGAAGGTTCAGCGTATGTACATGTGAACTCAAATATCAATCTGAATCTTACTGGCATTTTGACCTTTACCACTCACCAGCTCAAATTCAGAGGCAGGAATGTGCAAAAATAAGCAGAGGGGAAGGCTCTGTTTTCATCCAAAATATGAGCAATAAGTGACACTACTGAAATTGGGCAATCATTTAAATACTGAGAGAGTGAAGCTATTTCAGGTTTATTTTGGATGAAAACGCAAAGTGTTACTAATCCCAACTGAAACAGAACAGACACAATTACCATTCATTTGGAGAGATAAAATTGAAAATTTATGAACATTTTTTTATAAACCAAGGACAATTAATAATTCTACACTAGACTTTTGCAACTGAGTCCAAATACTCACATCATAGCGTCTAACTTTTAATAAGCAGCAAATAACCTCTTGATCAAACATTAAACAAACTCTAATCTTGGCAAGTGAGCATCCTCAATCGAAACTGGGGCCGCTAACCAGGACCTCCACCAGGGACTTTTCAGCTGCCGTCTGCGGGCTGCTCCTGGGAAAGCTGAATCAGAAAAGCCAGGACATAAGCACATGCCCGCGTGCACACACACACACACACGCGCGCGCATGCACACACAGGCACACATGTGACATTTCCCCAGGGAAATGTCCCTCCAGCACAAAGCAGCAACAAATGAAAGCAGGTCTGGCTATGTAGAGAGTGGTCTGCAAGCCAATTTCCAGCTCACTACCTGTTATCCCACATCATTTCACCCTTACTTTGACAAAGGTCCTTGCTACACCTTCCCTTCTGATTTGCCTCGCTGTTCAAAGTGGCCACGGAAAAAAACAAGTGTGATGCCTTTCACTACCCCGAGCAGCATGGAGATGACGGCTCTCCTTTCTAAACAAGAACCCTTGCTGCTGCAATTTCAAACCATTGGGGCAAAACAGAGACTGACAAGCTTGAAACTCTTTCCCATAGTTCCAGTTCTTCTTTCAGGTTTTTGGTAGCTGAAATGCTGCTTTTCTAGCTTTGTTACTGGGCTCGCATCCAATGTTTACATTGCATTACCAATATCTGCTCTATATTGTTTCTGTCACAGTGTTTCAGATAGCATACGTTTTCATTTTATAGCTCTCCTGCTTCCCTTTAACTTATGACCTTTATTGAAAATGAACGCATTTGTCTGCAGACTGTCAGGCGAAAGGGTTGAATCACAGGGGTTTGGCATCTGTGAAATGCTTTGCAATCCACTGCAGCTGTATCAGGAAAGCAGTGATGGAAAACCATAAACTGCCTGAGATTAGAAGTTTATTCTGGAGGACCCTAACTTTCCTTTGGAAGGCCAAGCACATTTCAAACACTCACTGAAATAAAAACAAAGGCCTGTTGGGAATGGACACCTCGATGTTTCCCTAACACATTTCTTTGTTGACTTTTCAGTCTTTTAAAAGCATTTCTGTCCTTTTTTCCATATCTTTACTGGTCCTGCGATTCACAGTCCTCTTCAGTGGATCCTAGGTGCTTGCACAAAGCATTTCAGAAGCTGAACGGGGACTGGGTGAGTTCCAGAACTCATCAGTGTTTGGCAGCAAGGACCCGACCGCAGCGCTGGGATATTGCGTTACAAAACAGAGGCAAAAAGCCATTTTGCTTTTATTTCAGGAGACCCCACCCACTCAGGATCTTATATCTGCATTTCTTCCCAGCAGCCTAAAGGATGCTCACAGTTTAAGAAATGCACACATCTTGAGTTCAGAGCAGAGCAGGGTGAGCTCTGCACCAGTGTCCCTGACAAGGGGGTTTAGCACACTTACCAGGAGGAGGATGGGATGGGTATGAGACTGCTTGTGTAGGTATGCTGTTGCCACAGATATTCCCCTAACAAAAGCCTCTTCACACACACACACATTTGGAGCTAAGGAAGTTCTAACTGAGAGTGCCATTTAGTAGACTGCACAGTTTTCCAGGACTTTAGGTGAAAGCTGACACTGGATTAAGTAATTTGTGGAGGGCAACCACAGGTTAAGCTGACTTTCTGCTTGCTGCCCCCCACCCTACTAGTAATGCTCTGGAAGTGTGTGGTGGCAAGACCATGTGCAGTTGTCCCTATCACAGGACACAGATGGATATCTTCAGTCTTCTGGGTGCAGCAGAACGAACACCTCAGGGTGGCTTCCCCTAAATGGGCACAACCTTCAGATTGGCAAAGGTCTGAAACACAAAAAATGGGCAATGAAGTCAGTGACACACACCTTCTCTTATTTACCTGGCTACTGACCTGGTACCTTAGGCTCTCCATCTAGCTATATGCCAAGTATTGACATATTGTACAAGTTCTAATGACCTTGGCACTGGTCAGAACAACAACAGCATCTTTACCAAGCTTGAAGGTTTGGCGTTAGAGGGCTTTGAGATTCTGTGATAGGTATGTTTGGAACATGTTTCTGGGGTAAAAAAACATAAATTGAGAACCACAGTGAAGAAGCTGACAGTGGCATTTATGTGTGGTCCATGCAACTGAGAGTTAAGTTTGCATCCTAATAAAACATACGATCCATGCTTACCAGGGTTTATTTGAGGCTCAGAGCAACATCAGTTCATCAAAGTTAAGCTGGGGTGAGGAGAGGGAGGAGTAGGGAGGGGTTGTCACTTGATTCTACACCCTTGCTAAGAGTTATTCAAAATTTGGATAACCATCATTTAAGCTATGAAAGGAAGAGGGGAAAAAATGAAAATTGAGAGAGAACACCACTCAACTATTTGTTGATCACACACCACTGTTCAGGCAACTCCATCTGGTATGAAATACCATGGAGGGTTACCATATGTAATCACTATTCTTATACTGCAGTATTTCCCATTGCAGTGCATTTATTTTTATGGCTGTAATATGACACCCTGTTGAAACAAAATAATTAAACTTAAAATGTATGGAGCACTCAGGACTCTTCCAGCTATTCATATGAGTTCTCATTTGCCTCGGCAGGCTATCTCAGGCAATGGTCTGATCTACCACCCCCATTTCCAAAAAAAAAATCCAAAATCAAAACCAAAACACCCCAAAGCATAATAGACAATTATGATATAACTTGCATTAAAGGGACATATATTCTTATCTCTCAGATCCTGGGATCCAGCCTCAAGGATGAAGGCAAGTCTGGTAGAGGTGTAGACAAGTCACCTAGACTAGCCCATTGGCAAAGAAGGATTTCTGAAATGTGTAAACTGCATGTTTATATGAAAAATTCATCCTCAGAACTCAGTTGTGCTATTAGGGCCAATGCTTGTCTTCCCTTAGGAAACTGTGCAGGTTGTTTCTGGCACTGCATGAAAGAGATGAGATGACTTTTCTTTTTTGTTTTAAGGGTGTTATTGCAATGCTGTCCCTGCTCAAAATTTTTGTTTGCAGTTAAAAATATTACTTGTAGGCTGTGGCATATTTTGTGATCTCTTCTTGGAGTCTCAAACAGCTGGATCACCTTGTAGCAAAATCAGGCTTCATCTCCAAAGCATATTTATTGTTCCTTGTTCTGCAGCTGAAATACCTAACCTTGTCTTCTCTCCCTTTTTTGGTCACTGCATAAACGATGTGCTTCTGAGCAGGCTTGTATTGATCCAAAAAGCTATCATAAATTTTCCAGGTTCGGATTCAAGTTGCATTAACTGGAAAAGGCAGAAGACTGTAAAATGCAATATTCTCAAGAATCAATAAATCTTGCTATCGGAATGTAAGAGGGTTTTCACCACCTCCCCCCCCACTTCCCACCCCCCTCTTTGGAGGGAAGCAGGACATCTTGTCATGCAGGAGGAATGGTCACAAACCGAGTCCCCAACAACACCCGCCAGCATTCCTTCTTCCCGTGGCAGGAGCATCCACGCTCAGGCTACCGGACTCGGCACAGCTGCAAGAGCAAGAGAAGAGTTGGGAAGTTAATTCAAGTAGCATTGACAGAGCATTTCAGGCTTACCAGTCATCTCGCTGCCTTAATGGAATTGAAGTGTGCCAGGCCTGCATCAATCACTTACCCAATTTCCTTTAGCATTCCCTTTTTTATTAGGGTTGAGTGTTAAAATTTAATGATGCATCTCAGTGTTTTCTAATTTAATTCCCACAAACAATTTTTTTTCTTGCAAACATCCATCAGACATCAAGAACAACAGAGTGTCGTTTTGATTTTTGTCCTCTTTCTGCATATTTTTCATTATGTTTCACAACAAATTCTCATTGAAAGACACACTGCATTAGACTTGTTGCTGGCTGTTTTGCCACGGACAGCCGGTAACAGAAATTTCATGCCGAACAGCATATATTCCAGGGCATGGATCTATTCCTAACAAGTGGAGACAAATTTTCACTGCAGTTACTACGACCACTACAGATCTGCAGCTTTTCATGCAGACCTGCAGATTCGTGCAAAGACATTTCCCACATGGCCACCCAACAGAGGTATCCTGGATAACTGAGAAATGATAAAAGCACTGGTGGCCTTACAGAGAGATTGGTCAGGGTGAAATCACCAATTCAAGTGTCTGAACTCTACTTTTTTGCTTCAGGGTAGGATTTTAATCAAGACTGTCAAAGCCACTTGTCTTTTATTCTTAACACAAGGAAAATGACAGATCTCACATTCTACTGGTGCCATCGGCAAGAAGAGTGACATATTTAACTCCTGTTCCTTTGGTCCCAGTGACTTCAGAAGTTGCTCCATGAGCATTTGCCTCTCTAACGATCTGGATAATTGCTTAGAAATCTTACTCCATTTATTCCTTTGCAAGTCCTATAATCAGCACCTACCCATGAAGAATGGAACATTTCTTTCAACAACAGAGAACACTGAATTGAAAGCAATGTCTGATTTTACTCTTGGTTGCCTTTATCTCCTGGGCTAAGGTCTGGCATAGTACAGTCCCAACAAGTGCTAATTGAGCATTAGCAGCAGCAGAGCAGCAGTACAATTAACTCATGCTAACTGATGGCCCAGTGGGACCCACTCTCCCTTCCCCCAATCATCCTGCTGGTGCCTTTACTGGAGGAAGGACCCCTGTACCCAACAGCAGCTTTGCCACTTCAAGGACCAATAGGTCAACCTGCCCTGGACCTCCAGCCATGACCTGCCATCAGGGTTTTGCCCCATACTTGGAAGTGGCCAATCTGACAAGCCGATGAAAGAGAACGAACCAGACAGCTGAGTCAGTATCTCACAGCTCAGGATGGAGCCAAACAAAGCAGATGGCTTGCAGCACCACACTGGGGCTCAGTGGGATGTTCTCTGTCTACATGGGAGTGTTACCTTTTTTAAAAAAAAAACTTATCTTTACCAACCTGGGCCCACCCTGGCTGCCTCAGTTTCCCTTGACTTACTGTTAGAATATTCTGATGGGTTTTTCAAGGAATGAATGATCCCATTTCAGGTCTTTTTGCTTTAACCTACTGGTTTCAGCCTTGGTTTTCTTTCTAGTCCTTATATTTTTAAGTTTAAAATCCCATTTATCCCTTTTTAAATTTTCTATTTAATTGATAATTGCTCACTAAAAAGAAATGACAAATGCAGCTATCAANGTAACTTCAGCATTAGGAAAAAAAAAATCACAAAATTGTGGGGACTGGATGGCACCTCTGGAGACCCTCTAGTCCCACCCCCTGCCCCAGCAGGGTCAGGGGCAGCACATTGCCCCCAGAGCATGTCCAGTAAGGTTTTTACTATCTCCCAAAATACAGAACAATATTGTTTCATTGTTAAGAAAGTAAAAGTATCTACAGAGAGCCAGAGTTAGCTATAAAAATTCCTTGATAATTCAGTGTGTAAACAATTTTTGGAAGTATTATCAGCTAAGACAAACGATGCTTCATCAATAATTTGGGAGATCGCTCTTTTGATACCAGCATCTTTCCATCTAATCCAAGACAAATACATCTGCTTTCTTGCTTGGAACAGAACGGTTTTCCGATGCTAAAAATTAATGGGTTTTGTGGACAGGACATTTTAACCACTCGTGTGATGCAAATGTCATTGCAAGCAGAGTTTCTCACAATACTGGGTATTTGTTTAATACCAGATAAGTCAGTTTCTTATAATAGTTCAGGAAAGAGAGCTTTCGGACATGATATCTTTGGGTGCCTGTACCTGCAGGCTGGTCCTGTATGCTGCTTCCTATACTCCCCGTGATGGGCTAGCTGCAACCTTTGGTTCCACATTTCCTCTGCACTCACAACCACTCGCATCTCAGATTTTGGTTCAGGCTATTCTCTGCAACAAGTTAGATTTTGCTGTGGTGGGAGCTTTCATAGCAGTGAGTGTGCCTCCTGTCTCTTATCAGTTTATCATTTGATGACCCTCAGGCTCCAGGCTCCTCCTCGTGACACACAACATGGCACAGCAATTACCTCAGAGGGGCCCCAACACTCACCTGCAGCTCAGGAAAGTTCTCTTTTAATGAACCCTCCTTCCACCCTGCCAGATATACATCAGTCAAGACCGTGTATACAACCTTCTCCTGCCCTTGCCTGAAGCAAGCGCTGCCTGTTTTGCATCCCATCTGACCTGCCTGTAAGGTCGCTGCAACCTTATTACCCCATGTGAAGAGACGTATTTGCACAGGGCGACCTGCAGAGGTGCATTTAGTAAGCTGAAAAATCCTTTTATCATTTTTATTTCTTCTGATTTCAGCTGATGACAAAGCCTCGCTACCTGTTCAAAACTCAGTTCTGTGACACTGAAACAAGTGAGCTTTCATTGAAAGCGAGCACTTATACTTGCAAAATGAAGCATTAAAGATGTGAAAATGCAATGGGTGAGGCATTACCTTGGGTGGAATGAAGCGGACACTAAACCTATGGAAATATGACAGTTTAAATTCACCCGCGCTCCTCCCCTACATGTTACAAACATGTAGATGCATTTGTCGTCAGCACGGCCAGGCTCAAAGAGCAAGAGGAAAACTAGCCTGGTCCACTCCTTGCCTGGGCACTGGTGGGTGACAGAGCACTACGCTGTGCGAGAGGGGCTCAGGCTGAGACCAGGGAGGAAACAATCCAGGAAACCCAACCCCGTACAGGCCCAGAAAATGCTGAAGCGGCCGCTCACTCCCATGTAGCAGAGAGCACGGGGTTACAGAGCAGTCAAATGAGTCACAGCAGCAAGGTCTGCTGCTGCTCTTGTCTCCTGAGAAGACTGGATATGTATCAGGAAGGCGATTTCTGAAACGAACATGCTGTTTCACACAAGAGCCTGCCCGTACATCTTGAAAAAAATGCAAGGTCTCTCCAAGCTCCTCTCCAGCCTGAGTGTAAATCTCACAAATGCATCTGTGCTCAAGTGAAATCAGCTGAGGTGATAAACGTTTCAGTAAATCACACGGCTGACTTCTTCTTTAGCACATCCATTTACAATCTGTAAACAAACCCTGGCAGGTAGTAAGCCAACAAACTTTGGTAGGAAATTATTTATTTATATTCTTCAAACATGTTTACAATGACAATATACAAGTCACAGAAATTATGCGGGTGGCATTTTCTGTTGCTGTTGCAAACAAACCAGTTAATGCTAGCACTAATGTTGAAATGACATCGTAGGCTAGATTTTCAAAGCCAGCTTGCATTACCTTGGTTCTGATCCCACAGAAAAAAAATGAGGTCAACTCTGGGAAATACTGAGAATCCCAGACACGAGCACTATTGTTCGTACCCTTAAAGTATATTTCCCTCTGAGAAGGCAATAAGCCATTCCAGTACAAAGAACCTTATGCCAGCCTAACTTTGGACCGTGCCCTATGGACTGCTGTATCAGTGAGTATTGCAGCTCAGACCGTGCACCACAGACTGCTTTGTACTGACCAGGCTTCAAGGGTCTGTTCAAGATCTCAGAGAAATTCTGTGGCAGAGTCAGATATTAATGTCACCTTCTCTAATTCCTGGAGCACTGCTGCAACCAACATTTTTACCAGCTGGTCACCCTTTCTTCAGTATTTATGTGTGGACACAATGTTAATTTATGGTTCTTTTTTATGAAGCCTTTCTAGAGCAGCTGGATTTGTCACAGATGCAGAAGCAAAATACCACATCAGACTGAAGATGAGTTACTGATATCATAATCTCATTCACAACTCAGTCTCCTCAATTTAAAGGCAGTTAGGATCTACTTTGATAGCACTTTTTTTTTAATTAAAACATTATCTAAGTGCTTTAGATGTTAAAAGCAGCAACAGTTTTGATGATGCTTCTTTTGCCAAAAAGCCATCCTGCAACATTCTTTTTTCCTTTTCAAAGATTTTGTCTTATTCTATATTAGAATATTAATACATCAAAACCTGGATTGTCCTTCCAAAGACACAGCATAATTGTACTCAGTTTTAGCACCAGAACATCATTCGGCAACAATAAAACTAATTACCACAAGAACAGTTCACGGTCAGTGTGCCAACTTATCTTTTAAAGTGCCACTAGAAAAGGTATGCATATGTTTTTCTCTAACTATTCCTTGAAATACACTCACTCCTTTTGTAGTTATTTCCCATGATTACTGGGGCAATTTTGCTTTACGCCCCTAGTACCTGCAGAGAGCAAATGTAAATTCACAGGTTTTATACCCAAAACACCTCTCTCCGAACAAAGGTGTCTCCCAAGCTTTTGCTCACAAGCTATATCCATCCAGAAAAGGCACGAAACCAAAACACAACAGAGCAATGCCATGTGATTGATGCTCTAGTCAATGTGCCTCCTGTCTTAGGCATTGAATTCTCACAGCGAAATGTTTGCCATAAACCCAGAGCTCAGGAAGAAAGGGGAATTTTTACTGAGAAACTCAAGGATAGCAAATCGGGATTGTCTCGCCACCATTCTGTAAGCAGAAGGAGAGCTGAAACAAATCGAATAAATCACACACCGCTGAATTATTTACTCAGGACCAGCCAGGACATATTTGGGGCAGTATTGCTTTAGACGTGAGGTTAAACTCAATGTTACTGCAGCCTGGGCTGTCAGGTGGGTCATATTTCTTTGGATACCGAGTGGTTTGGCTTTTTTTTTCCCCATGACTAAAGTGCTTATACCCACTTCTTGTCAGTCAGCCACAGGGGATTGTCTGGCAGCTCTTGAAGTGCTGAATGACAACGTCAAGGGGGGCACTACTAATATAGTAGGAGCAGCCATGAGGGGAAAAAAAATTAAACTTCTGCTGAGCTGGTCTCTGATTCTCTGTTCTCTAGGAATTAGCGCTCAACAAGGCATTCATAAAAATCAGCTGAAAACTTACAGCAGGAATCAAGCACGTGGTTTCACGCAGTGCTCTGCCATACAGTGCTCTTATCACAAAGCAAAAATTGTTGCTGTTAAACTCCTATCAAAAAAAAAAAAAAAA
>VUYV01000017.1:1903235-1935941 GCA_008711295.1 Anarhynchus alexandrinus | reverse complement strand
AAGTGTTCTGCTATAAAATTTACAAAAAAAAAAAAAAAAATTTTTGTTTGTAAACCCCAAAAAAAAAAAAAAAAAAAAAAGTAGGGCAAAGATGTGGGAAGAGAACAAAGGACTCCAAGGAAAAAAAGAAAAGCAGCTTTTATTTTCTTTTTCCTTGAAACTACCAGCATGTATCTCTCTCCCAAGGTTTGTAACTGCCCTGTGTCACCCCACAGCACAGCCCCGAGGTTTACAGGAAGACCAAGTGTAACACTGTGCTTCTTTTAATGCTCTTTACGCTATTCTGCTTGGTGATTTGCCTCACACAACGGGGAGGCTGATATGGCTGCGATGGCACGGGAGGCAGGGATGGCACACCGGGCAGGCATCTCACCGAGGGTCCCACTGGACCCAGCCAAATGCCAGACCACAAGCCAGAAACCAGTTCAGATAGTTGACTAATTTTCTGCTCTCCACACCACTGCTGAGCTGTTTCTGGAGCCTCCCCCTCCTTTCTACCGTGCAACAAAGGCTCTTTCACAGGGAGGGGCACTTTCAATTCAAGGGTAGAAAATCTGTGTATTCAAGTATTTTTTTGAGGGGGCGGGGAGGAAATAAATACACAACACCTCAGCCAGTCGCTCTGGTTTTGTCTGACTGCCTAGCGAGCTTTCAAAGGAAAGTGAGTAGTCACTATAGAAACTGCCACATCATACGATTGTTCAGGCTGCCTCTGAGATATGGAATATCTTTTTAATGAGACTTTTGTATTTTTTTGCTGTCTTGAGGAAACACTCCACAGCAAATAGCTGGGCTTTGTTATCTGGGTTTGTGTGCTGTTTTGTTTTCTTTTTTAAAATATTATTATTTCTTCAGGTTTGCTTTTCACCATTGAATGGAGGACAATATACAAGGCTTTATTTGGAAATTCATTTCCACAAGTGATAAATGAACAATCATATCAGACTCTTTAAGCTTCATTTTAGCAGCAACATGAGTTCTTATGCCTGTGGAAGAACTCAAATTGCAGTACAGGCATAAAAAAAAGAGTAGACAAAAATAGCTGCATTTAAGCAGTCAGTCTACCACTCATTGAGAAGAAGGAGAGGTGAAGAGATCACAGGCACAGAAGTCCAGCAGGTCTCAGTTTGATGACCAGTAATTTGAATCTAAATGTCTACAGAGAAAAAAGCCCTAGCTGTTTGCATTGACTTTATAGATAATTGAGCTGTCACATAAAAGATAAGACCTCACAAAAAAGCACTGATATGTGCAAAATACCTAGAATCATTGAAGTTCTCAGTACATACATTAAGAAAAACACAGTATATATAGCCTCCCAGCGATCATTCACCTTTAAACCACAGTGACCTATTTCTATTTTATTATCTCCACCACAACAAAGCTGAGAAGGTATAAATCATTTGATGACACAAACCCATTGAACTTCCCCTTTGTTCAAACGCTCACCTCTCAGTAGCCAGGTCTAGTTTTTCTTTTATTTCTCCCCACTGAAAGGATAGAGGACTTTTGGCTGAAGTATGTGCTGCCTGGACTCCCTCTTTTCCTGCAGTGAATGCCTTTTTTCTGTCAAGTGTTTCTTGGGACACTTGCATGAGTAAAAGCATTAGGTATTCAGAGGTGCAGGATTATTTCATGAGATGCTCTGGATGTTTTCTGCTCCTTCAGCACTGCCTCCAGCTCAAAACAACCTCTTCCTCCAGCCCCAGCCTCCTCCCCCAGCCCCATGCCCTCCTATTCCATCACAAGCACCCTTGCTCATCCTCCCCAAACCACTACCTGTTTGTCTTTCCCAGCCCCTCTCCATCCTGAAGTGCTGCAGTGTGCCAGCTCCCCTTCTTGCGTCAAAGCAGGCTTTTGCCTGCTTAGCTTTGCCACAGCTACCAAGCCTTTACTTTCAGCAAAAGTTGGAGGTCCCCCTCTGTACCCTCTGTGCCTGGGGCAGAAAGCTCCATGCCCGTATTGTGGGGCTGGAGGGCAGAGGGGACAAAACTAATTGACTCTACTGGCCCCAGCTACCTGGGTGACAGCAGTCCCAGGAGATGGGCAAGGAGCTCAGGTCAGTAGGTGTAAAAACAAACCAATCAACCCACCCGCCTTGCACAGCTGGTAACAGCTGGGCTAATTTGTGTCTCTGTCCTGCATAGAGATGCAAGCCTAGCGAGCTTGCCTTTCTGTGCTCATATCTTCCTTAGAGCCTCTCTCTCTGCTGCTACCAAATCCAGGAAGGGCTCCTTTGGGGGGGTTGTTTCTCCATTTTTGGTTTGGGTTTTTAGTTGGTTTTTTTGGTTGGTGTTTTGTTTTTTGGGTTTTTNGGTTTTTTTTTTTTTTTTTGAGCATGCCTTCATAACATACTTGGTAGTTTAACTCCTGGAAAATTACTGTTAATCAGCCACAGGGGACTGGCCATGGTCTGAAGACTGGAATGAATTATGAAGTACACAGATCCTGGATCTGTACCAAGCATTACTTCAGCAAAGTTTTCAATCCAGTTTTGAGTCAGACACTGGATAAATGCTACTCACCAGTATAAACTTGGCCAGAAGATACCTTTGTTTATCAGCCTGGCAGACCCATATTCAGATGTCTGCCTGCTATTAGATCTCAAAGTTATAAAGACAAATGATAAATGGAGGCATTTCTGGTGGGCTAAAGGAGTCTGTTCACGGTCCAGTGCTATTTGATGAATTTTCCTCTCGATGATGACAAACATACGGCTGGAAAAGTTGGAAGATGAGGCAGAACTGGTGGAATGGTGAATAGATTGGGTCATGACTACTGTCAGATCTGTATCCCAATGGTGAGACAACTTCATATTAATATGTTGCATTATGTCTCTCTGTATATATGCATGCAGGAGTGAAGGCTATAGGACACACAAATACAGTCATAGTTTGGAAAGGCAGGACTCAAAAAGGTTCAGAGTCAAGCAGGTTAACCCATTGACCCTGCCCTGTCAGAGTGCCTAAAAAATTAAGTAATAAGCACAGGACTACAACTGGAAGAAGTAGGGAGGTGTTAACCTGTACAGCCTCTGTGATGGCATCCCACCCTTCTGCTGGCACCCTCCATGATGGACACATTGCAGCACTGAAAAGAGCTCAGAGGAAAACTAGGAGAATGATAAGATGTCCAGGAAAAGCTATTTACCAAAGCAGCACAGTCTAGTCAATTTAGCCAAGGAAAGGTTAAGAGGTGACTTGATCCCTGTCCAGGAGTAGCAGCATGTGGAGGTGATTACTACTAGCAGAGAGCTGTTCAGGAGGCAGAGATTTAACAGGATCAAATGGCTAGAAGCAGAAGCCAGCTGAATTCATAGTAAAAAAAAAGGGCTCCTTTTAAAAATCAGCAAATGTAATTAACCAATAGAGCAATTTTCTAGGCCAATGCTTTCACCTCAATGTTTTAAATCAAAACTCCCTGTCTTTCTCCAAAGACATGTCAGGACTTAAGCTCTTGAGGTAGGAATAACTCAGTTAAGTCCTAGGGCCCTGTTACAAAACCATGACAGCAGCCGCTGCAGGTCTGACTCACAGGTCCATGTAACCACTCTGTCTCCAAGAGAGGCCTATGCAGGTGCCCAGGGAGGGCTATGAGAGGTGCCATGCACGGCGCAGTGCTCCCATAGGACAGACTCCCCAGCCCCTGTGGTTGACAGTGCCAAGAACCAGCCTGAAGAGAGCTGCCCATCCTTGGGGAAAGCTGCTAGACTGTGTTGCACCACAAGAAGAGGTATGGTGACCAACCCACTGGAAATCAGCACAGACAGTGAACAAAATGCCACCAGGAGAAAGCCCAAACCAACAAGCCTAGGAAAGGCATCCAAAGGCAGTGAGAAGTTTGGGAAAGAACACCCTCCCCGCTGGGACCTTGAGCCAAGGGCATTGCTCAGCTCAGCCACTTTCCTCCTCCCCTGAGGCCATCTGCCCCCCATGGTCTGCAGCTGCTGCCATGGTCCCTTGGGTCCTCTTTGCCCACTGGCAGCACTAGCATCACTCCAGACACCCATTTGCTGCTGCAAAGATATCAGGCCATCTCCAGATGCTCCCTCATTTCTTACCTCTTCCCTCATTCATGCTCTAATGCTACCAGCCATTATCACCTGTCAGCTCTGCTTCATCAGGCCTCCACCTGCTCCTTATCACTGTCCTTCTTCATCTTCCCAGTTTTCTTCTGTTTCCCCACACCTCTTCGTGATGTGCAGTGTGATGAAGGCTCCGATATGCAAATCTTTAAGCACAACTTGTTCCTGTTGTCTGGCCACCAGGAGCAGGTGGATGTTGGTTGGACAAAGCCACATTCCTTCAAGCAGCTGGAGTGTTTAGAACAGGAGTCTTCCCAGCAGGAACTTCTGGCAAGGTGAGAGCTTAGCACAGAGCTTCCGAAAAACCTAATGTAACAAATGTAATGAAAATACATAAAAAAATAAAATACAGTCAATGCCTGGGATAAGAAACTNAAAAAAAAAAAAAAAAAAAAAAAAAAAAAAGCACAGAAAAAAAGAAAAAAGAGTTTCAAAGCAAGAGTTATGTGAGAAAAAAAGATAAGGTTTAACAAACAAACAAAGGGGGAAGCACGGACTTAGAGTAAAAGCAAAGATGGGTGTTGCAGATAACCAGAAGACTGTGGCAGTTACCAGAACTGTGGACCTGGTCGGCTCTTCAGAGCAAAGACTGCTTGCATGTAAACATAAAACACCCTCAGGACTCAGTAACTAAGTAGAGCAACAAAATGTTATGCACAGCTCCCAAACCAGCAGGTAACTGCACCAAAGGGTTGTCATGCAACATTGTTTCTTGCTAAATGTTATCAGAAGAAAATTCCACCTCCATTAGGAAAGAGGGCATTCCACCTTCCTTTTGGAATTGGCAGCTATCTGTCCTTGGTTGAGAAGTGCATCGTGTAAGACCATAAATCTCAGTGACCAGACCATAGCCTTGTGCTTCTCTGGACAGCTGGCCACCAGCCATCACAGTAGCAGTGAATCCTGCCATCCCCCACCAAGATTTTCGGCATTGATCTGCACATTCAAACCTGGATGGTGTTTGCAGAAGACTCTTCCACGGGCAACCTCACTGTGGAAAATCCCAGGGGGTTTGTTAGTTGGGCTCCTAGGTCATCTCCATGCCTGCTGAAGCGACCTGTGCTACAGTCAGCATGGGATGGACTCCCACCATAGCCTACCCCACGTGAGTGAGGAACAACAGCCTCAACTGTTCGCATCCCTGTGGTTAAAAGCCATGCAGTATCCTTCAGCAATTAAAAGACATGTGGCCCTGTTTCTTGTAATCTGTGAAAGCAGGATGCTCTCTATAGACAGCTGACAGGAGGCAGTTTATAGTGCAATTTCTGTTCCCCTTCACCAGTCACAGAGGCTTTTAATTGTAGGCTGTGCTCCACAGGGATTGCCTTGCCTGTCCCCTTGGTGAGGCAGGTGCTGTTTACCCTGCTCACTCTCCCTCGGGATTTTTCCTAAAGGAAAATAACTCTGCGGCAGCGTCCTTGTTCAAAGCCAGTAGGCAACATTTTGATGAGGATATGAGCGTGTGATCCTGTCTTTGTCTCCTCTCTTACCAGTCTGAGATATGCTTTAGCTGAACCTAGCAAGTTACAGTTTATAGGTATCCACAGCTGCTTCCAACACGCTTTCCTAACTGCACTTCGTGTCAGATCCTGAGCTGTGGCCGTTGCCACAAAAGCAGCTTGATGTTGGTTTATAAGGCTGCACCCTTGATAGTCTCATAATGTTCTTTATAGTAAACTCTCTTCACCCCTGTGTAACAGCAGTTAGAGCCTTACCTGCATGCTGGGTTTGAGAAAAAGTTTTGATTCTACAGGGAACACAGGATTTCCCATTTTGGCAGATTTGTATCTTTTCCCTTTTAAAATCAATCACTGCAAAATTCTTGACCAGATATTTTGTAAGTTCAACTTTTTGAGAAGAATATAAGCCTTGTAGTCTCCAGTTTACACAATTGTTGGTTTAATGCTTGGAAAATTTTATATTCGTGTGTCTGAGGGGCAGTTCGTCTAGTGGCAGTTCCTGGTACTGTGCATGTAGAAAAAGATGTGTGCATTGAAAATGTAGAGCTCCTTAAAGGGAGAATAGTTTGTTTCCACTTCCCATTGAAGCAAACTACAGCCCTTTATGCAGAAACCTTTCTTACTAAGAAGTGTGCTGGAAGTTTTTAATAGACTTTTAAAACATAAGCGCTTAGGAATTGAGAAACCTCTGACATGCCTGATTGAGCACCTCACACAGCCCTGCTCAGCTGGGTTACAAAGGATCTCCTTGATACTGAGGAAAAAACGTGCAAAGAATAATTTCTAAACATTTCATTCAGATATCAGCTATTATTTATTTTTGTCCTTTGAAGCTGCCTTGTTCTTTTAAACAATAATTTTCTCTCTGGAAAACCTACACTTTTTGCTGAGGCAGCATCAAAACAAAGCAGGTAAGGAATTAAAAAAAAAAAAAAAAGTTATTGCTGTACCAGCTTAGCCCAAATATTCATCTCACCTTGTGTCCCATCACTGGCAGCTGCCAAAAGCCAGTGCTCAGGACAGGGCAGAGAAAGTGTGTCATGAAGCTGCCCCTGAACACTGCCCTGGCAGCAGCCAGCAGCCCGGGACTTCCTCAGCCAGGGCTGCTGGTTTGTAATTAGCAGCTCCCGGTGGCTTTTGCTTTGAGAAGCTCAGTGCCTTTTACATCACTGTGGGATTTTAGCACCTACTGTATCCTGCACCCGGGAGTTCCTGGCTCAGCTGCAGGTTGCATGAAGATCTATGTCCCTGCGGCACAGCACGTGATGGAAAAGGCACTGAGCTGTTATTCGTCTCCCCACATGCCCGCAGCTCTTGGATGACCACAGGACCCTCTCACTTCCACCCTGCCATCTCCTCTCCAAGGTAAAACCCTCTCATTCCCTGGGCAGAGGCTTTGCCTTGCCTCTGGTCATCGCCTGCTCATGGCTGGGCTTTTTTGACTTCTACCATACCCCCTTTGAGACTCAGAAGCAGAATTGGACAGCAGGCACACGACGGATTCACACAGCATCACAAGTATATTCTTCCTATCATCTTTCCTAGTAATTCAATCTGTTTTCTGGACCACTCCTGTTTTTTTATGCTTTCACAGGTCTAGTACAACATCACGATCTTATTTCCCAGTGGACATAGCAGTAGTGTCTTCAATCCAGAAACTAAGGGAAACTGCCCCTTCCCCATGAAAAGTTCCAGTTTTGACAATCCATCAGAAGTTCATAAAAAAGGGGAGGCTCTGCTGAGAAAAATTCCCAGCCGGTTCAGGAAAGAAAACTGTATCTTCCACAGGCAGCAGGCTAAACTATGAGGCTTGCTGTCATCTGATCCTTCACAAGGTTAGTTTCTACCCCAAGTAAAGCTGTGTGAAAGAGCTGTGCTCCTCCCAGCATCGCTGAGCAAAACTGGTTCTCTGTACAAGGACACAGCTCCTCTCTCTCCCACCATGCCCCCGCTAGCACTGTGCCCATCATGGCACTAATTAGCCCACAGCATGATTAGCCAGGTCAGACAGATCAGCATATTGTAAATTGAGTTCTAGAGGCTGTTAAACCCTGCTATTTGAGTTAACCTTTAATTAAAATCTTTACAAGCATTAAACACCCTCTCTCGACAAACTGCACCAGACAAGACACAGAAAACTAATTGGCCTAGTAAAAGTTAAGGATTAAGAAACAGTGATGAACAGAAGCAAGGACAACAGACATTTTTATGGTAGCCTGTCCTTAGTTTACAGTCAGGAGACATCAAGAGGAATGCTCAGTATCTCCACAAGTCAGTCACTTTTGCTGTAAAAGGTGAAAATAGTAACTACAGTTCAGCCAATAGGTCAAGGGAAAACAAATATATTTGAATGGGTAAGTGAAAAGAGTAACATGGAGCATTTCTAAAAATACTACTGACGTTAATAGAAAGACATGACCTAGCAGTTTAGCAACAGACAGGGGAGTCAGCGGCTCCTGACTTCCAGCCCCAGCATCCTTTGTGGGCTTCAGCAAGCCAAGCTTGGTATCGATCAGAGGTATTTAAAATACTCTGCCATTTCAGTGATTGCCACATAAATCAACAAGTTTTAGCAAAGTCCCTCATGCACTCTCAGGAGTTTCTGTCACATCTTCATTTTGTGTAGAAATAACGGACCACTTTGATAGGCATTTTTGGAATTTTGGTTATTTCAGTTTTGGTAATGAGGAACATTGTTGGTTCCTTGGAAGTTTTGTTGTAGTTGTTGTTAAAGAAATAAAAAGGAAATGAACAAATACCAAGCTGTCATTATTTGGGGAGTCTTTCGTGCTCAAGAGATAACACTGTCCATTACCTTGCCAGATGCATGCTTATGAAAACTTGCGCGTGTTTCTAAACCATGGCAGAGATGACAAATACAGTTCAGGTTGTGACCAGTTGATTTATTTGACCTCTGCTGTAAAGGAGACGTCACAGAGCAGGGGACAAGCGCTGCCCTTCTGCACCCCCCAGACTTTCCTGTAGTTTTTGCAAGGGTGGGTGGACTATGGGCCT
This sequence comes from Anarhynchus alexandrinus, assembly GCA_008711295.1. Classification (NCBI taxonomy): domain Eukaryota; kingdom Metazoa; phylum Chordata; class Aves; order Charadriiformes; family Charadriidae; genus Anarhynchus; species Anarhynchus alexandrinus. Next base: position 1,927,382 of record VUYV01000017.1, on the reverse strand, counting down.
GACACCTCTTGGCCTGGTGGAGCTAATGCTCACCAGCTCACCAACTGGGCTGACATGAGGGATCTCAGTTTGACCCCACCTTCGTGCCATTTTTGGCTGGAAGCTCATAGCTGTATTTTATTCTAGAGACTCAGGCCAGGTACCCAGACAGACAATACTGAGTAAAGGGTTGAACATGCAGCTCATCAGTGGTTATCCATCATTCAGCTGCACATTCCTACCTCTTGCTTTAAGTGCAAGGTGGCTTACATCTACCACGGGGCAAGCCATTACATGTGTCTGCAACCACTAAAATCTCTCTGAGGTTTGTATTCATTTCTCAAAGCTTCTATTTATAGCTGAAAAATAATCTCCGTATTTTTAGAGACACACTTGCTGGACCCTTTTAGTGACAGCAGTCAGAGCTAAAATAGCCATCCACTTAAAAAGACAGGGAGTTTTTTCCATACCCCTCAACTGAGACAGTATTTTTTGCACATATTTAAATTCCATCTCAAGAACACACATTACGCAGAAACTGCAGGTGTCTCACTTCAATCACATCCCTGCAAAAAGAGTGTGCCAACTCCTGCTCTGAAGGTAGCTGTGGACAAGAAGCGTAATGAAAAGCTGGCAAGAAAATTGTCTGATGGGTAAAGAATAACTTAGAGTAAATACAAGGTTAAAGCTGAGGAGTCTTATGCTCACATCTGTGATACTTCTTACTTTGCAATAGGGTACTGCAGCAAATTTTGTAGCAAAAACACGATGCTGTGAATCCACATGTGTTAGCTTGCAAAAGGTGATGGAACAATTTTTCTAAGAAAGGTGTGAGTCCAGCAAAAGTCTAGAATTTTCTAATACTTTGTGTCAGAGCTAATAACAAGGATGAAAAAGGCAAGAGAAATGGCTGATTATATTAGCAGAAACAAAGTATGGGAAAAGTTGTTTTTTTTCTCTTTCTTCTGGAGTTTCCTGCAGAATTGGCTAAAATTTGTGATGATAGTTAGGTGCTTAAATGCAGGTGGAGCTGCAAAAGCCCACATGTTATGCATGAAAAAATACATAGATTATAATCATAATGGGTTGTCGTTGCTTTCCATTGTGAGGTACTTCTAGGTTTTAAGGTTAAGTCCTAGAGAGAAAGTACTGGATTTGAATTTACTCCTACTGGAAAGGATGGAAGTCTGTGGTTACTTGGATCTAATTTGAAACATTTATGTTTACTAACAATTATCAAGAAAAAAAATATGATAAAGAGGAGATAGACTGGAAACACTGGCAAACAAGAAGGGCAGCAACCACCCGCATCAGTTTAGGAAGTAACTGCAAAGCACCACCAAAAATAGAAGCTAAGTAAGATGGGAGATTCTTAAGTTATTATAAGTTACTTTAGAAGGTTTTACAGTGACAATCTTAAAGGTGGGTCAGTCCCAAATACTTGTCTGAGGGGGTGCTTTTTGCTTCCTATGTCTTTGCCATAGACAAAGACTTAGACACAGACTTTTGCCTCCTCTCTCTCACCACTGCTATGCTAATAAAAGACTAGATCCTGTCACTTTGTTCCTGTCACTGACCCTGACCCCTATTCTTGTATGCCATATATTTAATGTAATTGAATTAATCCCTTTCAGCAGGAGCTGAAATATTGCCCATTGGGGATTACTTTTGCTTTTCCTCTCTCATTGTAGCTTTAGCCAACATGTCTTCACAGATGATTTTCCATGACAAAAAAGCCATAAAAATTATGAAAGTAAACGAACAAATGCCTGGATGGAGAGTTTCATATGCAGATAACCACCTGGCTTGTCTTCATAAAGTGGTTCATGCCAGTGGCAGCTGCAGAAGCTGATTGATTGAAGTGAGAGTAATTCTCAGCAATCAAGGTGCAGGCATTAGGTAGACTGATTTCAGATGTAATTCTGATGTTGCTATGAAAGTATCATTGTTAGATGATTGATTGATAGATAAATAGATATAAATAGACATATAGATACTCTTTCTGTCCTCGTATTTGAGGCATTTCCATCTGTGGGTCCGTGTGATCTTGGTTCATCACTTTCCCTGTAGATTAATTTCTGCATCTCAAAAAACTTGAGCAAATGTGTTTTTGTGTAGTCAAAGAGAGACAGAAAGCCTGCTACGTGTTTCTCCACTATTTTACAGTATCCCTTTCCCTTGCTCTCTTGGGGAAATCTTCTTCCCTAGTACACACAACAGACTCAATCCTGCTTGAGAAATTCAGGCCCATTGCCCTTGTCTCACAGCCACATGAACTCCCAGATTGAAAAAGCAGAAGTAAAACCTTTAATTCTGCTACTAGGACATCTAGCTCCTGCAGATATGTTATTGCTCTGAAGCAAAAATTACACCTACACTTATCTGTAATTCAAAGTGTTAAAATCCATCTCTGCAACTATGACCTGGCAGATCAGAGAGAGGGTGAGCCTTGCACGAACTGCAAACCTCACCCCCAAGAATAGGGGGCACACATTACAAGGGCATGGGAATTACAATCCACAGCTGAAGCAAAAATACCACCTACAATTGTTTTTTAAGATTTGGTTTAGAAAAAGCATTTGTATATTTCTCTAGTGAATGATCCCTAACTGGTGAATAACTTGAATTGCAGAGACCGGGATCATTGGAGAATAGAGGGAGCTTGGAAAGCACTGTTTGAAACACTTAGTCCCAGGGTTGCTGAAGGTGCAGGAGGATGCCATTCTCCAAGGCAGAGCTAGGCCTTCTCATGCATGCATTGGCATTGGACATGCTTTCAACTTTGAAAAATCTCAGCATCTCTCCAAATAATGTGGTACACGAGATAGGAAAAGAACATGGTACTTCATTATCTTCAGCAAGAGCTCATGAAGATTCCTATGATAATTGTGCAATTCCTGTGTGTTGCTGATTGACCAGCAGCGCTGATTGGTGTACAGGTGCTATTCAAATGAGATGTAATCACAGTATCTGTGTTTATGGAAGACCTGAGCACCAGCAGGAAGATATGAAACATTTGATAGTATTTTTCAGGCATGCATTTGTGCTAGGTGTTACGGACTTTGCGCACACCCCCACTGGAGAAAAGCCTCCCTGTCAAAAAGCAATTCATCAAAAAGCAGTTCATCAGGATAGAAAAAATTACTTCCTTCATTCCTCATTCCATCAGAATATGGATGTGATGTGAGCACGTCAGCTGCCTGGACCCACATGTCAGCTGTGGGCATGTCACAATTGCTCTGTATCCAATCTGATATTACCTGTCAAAAATGAAAGGCTGTTGGGTAATTCTTTGAGAGTGTGTGTGTGTAAGTGTGTGGTGTGTGTGTGGCACACACATATGCAAGCATTCACTGCATACATGCACACGTCAAGCTTATCAGTCCACCAGAAATGTTTTTAGGGCAGAAAGAAAGGTGTTTTCACTTGGAACCCTCATCTTTGTGTGCTTGCCACTTTCTGAATGAAATGTAATATTAAGGATGAACGTTTCACATTCAGAATCTCATCTCAGTGGTTTCTTTTCCCCCAGAGATGTCAGTAAGATTTCACACAGTTCAGAAAATGAGTTTGCACCATTTAGCCAGGCTCTTCAGCTTATTTTTCCTGTTGACTTCAGTTAAATTTTGGTTGTAACTTCCTTTCTAAAAGACCAATGTAGACCTTGGTCATTGAGGATGAATTAAGGCTTATCAATGCTTCTATAAATCAGGGCTTAGGCACCTACAACAAATTGCCTAAAACCAGTGCTAATTAAAGAAATCCATTTGTTCCTAAGGAAAGGACACCAAAAAACATGAAAGAATAGAAAATTGGGACAGCAATGGGGAAGGGATATCCGCAAGTCACATCCAGCACTCAGGGGCTTCCACTGTCGCCTATTAGTGGAAATAGTTCCCTATTTCTGTCTGTTGGCAGCGTGGGCTTGCCTCACTGCAGGCACACCAAGAGCTGCTTGCGAAAGGTGGTGAGCCCAGCAGGCTGAATCCCTGTTCTCCGCTGCATGGAAGAAACGGATCGTTTGCTACAACGAAATGCATTTTTAGTACAGAATAAAATATCTCGGGGCTTTTGAAAATAGCTTTAGGCTGGGGGGTTTATGACTCAAGGGAAATATGAAAGTGCCTTTCAAATTTTGCGGTTCTGGTATGGTAAAAAGAAAATAAAATTGTAGTATTTCCACTTTCTCTAAAGGAGAGTTCCATCGAGGCACTCAATATTTTTGTAAAATCTTCATCCTGAATTCACAATATTTTCAAGCTAGAAGATGCAATGTGCTGGTGCAAAGGAAGTTGTTACTCAGTCTGTCATCAGTGTCATTTATGTATCAGGTGTGTGCTCTATGCCATGCTGGTTACCTCTCAGAAATCATGGCTCTACCGACCTACATGGATAATCATAGCCTTTTAGCTCCTGTGACAGGCATCAGGTTGTCAGGCCAGGGAGCAACTTGCTGATGGACTCATAAAAGAGCAATAGCATGTAGTGTCACACAGCCATAGCATCCACCCCCCCTGCATTGCCAGGCATTAATTAATAGACTGTTAAACACGTTTTAAATTTAACCTAGAAATGAGATTTAAATTTTATTCTTATAGTACTCTTTTGTTGCTAGATTTTCAAGTAGAAGCTTCAATTTTTGTTTTACCAAAGAAAGAACCAGCACTCCCATCTGTGGTTCCTGGAGGAAGGTCTACCAAGGTGCAAGGGGCACACTCAGGGTACACTGCCTCCATGAGGACAGTGAAGCCACATGATCCCCAAAACACTTGCAGTGGATGGAAGGGCTGGGGCCTGAGACCTGGTAAGGAGCAAAGGACCGGAGCCGGAATACCTGCAGGTGCTGACTTTCAGGCAGGTTTCACCCCAGGCAAGCATCCACCTTGCTAGAGGCAAATAGCCAACAGACACCATGGCTCCAGGCAAGAACCGAAATGTCAGATCTAGGTATGACTTCTCTGCAATGAATAAAATAATTTCTCTGGTCTACTCTGAACATACGCATAAGTATATCAGTAAAATGCAGATGATTAAAGTGGGTGTAATCTCCTTAATGCACATGATATATGCTCTTCTCCATGCAAAGCCAAACATCACTGGCATGCTGCAGTCATGTAGGGTTTGCCTCAAAGTGTAGGGAAGGGAGAGAGAGCGCGCACATGCGACAACTACGAGTGGAAAAAAATCGGACATTTTGTCAGAGTTCAAGAAATCATAGCCCAATTTAATAGAATGAAGTATTCTTAACAAGCTATCAGAATACTACTTAAAAATAAAAAGCCAGATAAATAGCTATGTTTCACAATGACAAAGATTGCATAAACCTTGTTTTCTTTCAATAATAAAGGATATTTCTGAATAATACCCTTTTAGCTGCCTGCTATGCCTATGCACACTCAGACCAGTGATCATGAAGCTATTTTCCCAGTAGGTGACTTTTCAGTAAGTCGTCCCTGTGTGAAATCTCACTTGTAAATGAGGAAGTGGATCTATATGACCATAAATTTGATGGGAGACAAATTGCTGGTAGTGTTATTCCGGTCGTTGCTCTCTCTATGCAGCCCCGGTATGAGACAAAGCATGACACATCGCTTATAGATTCAGTGCAATAAAGTGTAAATAATTGAAAGCTTTTTGATATTATCCTGTCTTCTTTTAGCATGTGTCTTCAATAATTAATTCATTTGTACCTTAAAAGTGTCTTGCTCCATATCTGCAGTCATTTCCACATTTTTGCTTATTAACCATGGGATAGCATGATCGGATTTGTACATGCCTTTTCCCTGTTGTGTTACTGTACCGGGAGTTTTCCTCTCTCACACTGATCATTTTCCACATCACATGTGAGTCACCACGTCTACTGCCTGCAGTAACCATTGTTAGCAGTAACAGGTAACAGGATTATAGTAGTCAGTATTTTAGTTAGGATCTGGATTAAAGACTTGCGGTTTCTTCCTTCATCTTACTGAGTGTGCGCTTGCTGTCCCTGGAGAATTCAACCTGCTCCTCTGGGTGCCACAGAGCATCACAGCCCTGATGCCCAGGTGACATCTGACGTAGGTAACACCCTTCAAGAGACTAGACTGGCTCCTGATTCATTAACCTCACTTTATATTCTATGGCCCATTCAAAAAACCTTTTAGAAAGGTCTGCTTGCAAAATTTCATCACTTTTTAAACTTATAGATTTTGTGGGAGAGCTTTTCGAGTCTAGAAAACTCATTTCAGGATCTGTACGGTTTGTAGATGTAGATATTTCCTTCGTTCACCATTGTGATTTGATTTACTGGGCCTGTTCCTGCTCCTATTTCAGTCACAAAAATCTGCTGCCTAACTGAATAAGCATGGGCTCAATCCCTGAAAGTTTCTTTTAAAACTTTTTTTTTTTTTTAGGCTGTTTTTGCTATGCTTTTCATCCCCCATTGATTGATTCAGTTGAGTGTTTCTTTGAACAGAAATGTTACACTGTTTTAGTACTTCAGAAATACCCTTTCTCTGAATGGGTTTCTTTTGCTGAAGCTTTCCTAGTTCTTAAAAGACTGTTTCCAAAAAACATGAAGGAACAATACCGAAGAGGGTAAATTGTGGAGACAGTGGATTGGAGACTCAGACTAAAAATGGTTTCAAAATAAATTCTGTTAGGAAATTGATTGCTCCTCAGACTTTGTAATTAGCACTTTGCTAACCTGTGGGAAAAACAGACCCAGAGCAAGGCAACATTGAGCTTCCAAAGGCAGAAATAGAAGGCATTAATTATTTTCCTAAAATGTCTCATTTACATTTTTACTTTGTTTTGTAGTGTGCATTGGATATTTCTGTAATAGTTTGCCATTGCGGTCATTCTGCCGTATTGTATCAATCTACCTAGCTCCGTGTGTGTGTGTGTTTATATAGATGTGCGTGCATGTGATCCAGCTTACACAGGTACTTTTGCATGCCTAAACACATTTCTTAAATATGCCATATCAGATACGAAACACATGGTTAACTAAGTAAGTACATATCACACAGACTGAATATAAAAATTCTATCAATTCTTATGAATATATGTAATACATATGTTTCTGACACATATATTTTCTCTGATTTGGCACCTTTTCCCAAGCCAATCTACAGAAGCAGGCACCAGTGTCTTTCTTTCATGATCCTTTTGGTGACAAAAGGATCAATATTTTAATATTTATTCCATAAACTGTAATATTTAATATATAATTCACCAAAATAGACCCGTTTTTATGGGTAGACTAGGAAGACTACTCACCATTACTAAACTTCTCCCAGGCTGGTGCTTTATTTACTAAATCTGGACTGAAATGCAACATTAGTTTTCCATAAGATCTCCCTGATTGTGAATTGTAAGACCCTACGAAATGCACACTTTTGTAGTGTTAGCTGCTGTGCCTGTGCCAATGAGCATATGTCGTTCAGCACACACAGATATTTGCATATGGCTGAGCATGTTCATGAAATGTGCCAGCTCGAACGCTATGTATATGATCTGCTGAGTGAGGGCATCCTTCGCCTGGTGTCATAGACTTGACTTTCTTCCCTTATTTTGGCAGCTTTTCTAGATCAGAGATGGCCCCTGCTAGATGTCTCAAAGACCTACTGTTTCTAGAATACAATTATAAATTAATATTACTAATGTCACTAAGTAAAATACTTCCTCATATACATCTGTGCAAAAAATAGGGTATGTGAAAGTAATAATAGCGAAGCAATGAGGGTGAAGAAAATCAGTACACGTCAACTATTGAGATAGCACCTGAGACATAGACACTCTTGTAAAAGATAGCTTCATCTTGGATCCAAAGGAACTTGCTCAGGTGTCATATAATCCCCTACAGAGCCAAGATGAACTGCAACAAGGGCTTTGAAGTGGCCCGTTTTTTTTGCAATTTTCCCCTGAAATATTTGTATTGGCCTTACAGACATGGTGATCCTGAATCAAAACCAGAAGCAACATCCACACCACATGGAGTCTGATCATTTATTGTTTTTCTTTACACAACCCATGGTGGAGGGGAGAGCAGTTATTGATTCTGTTCCTTTTGTACACAGTTACATTGACTGGTAGCATAACATGAGCAAGAAAGATTGCTATCAGCATCACCTATTGAACATCCAGAATAAAGCAGTTAATCTTAAAGAGAAGTCATCATGAACAGTGAGGGGGAAAGAAATTATGCTAGCAACCCACTCCACTCCCCAGAAGACCAAGGTCCTTAGGGGCTATGTGGTAGTGTTGGCTTTGAGTTTATGCCATTTTGGAAAAGATTACCAAGCTGTGTCATCATTGCTCCAAGCTTTGCTGCACTGCTGCTGCACAGACTCATTTGGGGCAACACGTCTGCAGGCTTGATGAGGAGGTAGAGGGGTGTTAGCCTCGCAGGTAGAGTTTGCAGTCAGGGTGCTTTAGAGATACTTCAGAGGTAGTCTTCTACACTGAATGGAAGTGTTTCCATGAAAAATTTGTTACCATGTATAACCAGTGTGCTGAGGCAGGGCCCCAGAAGAAGCCTCCCCATAAGATGAGCACCATGACTGCAGCAGGTACCCAAATTCACCAGCATTTATTTCACATTAGATCTTTATGTGAAGTTTGTATAAGAATGAAGCCTGCAGAGTTTATAAAAGAAATTATTAAATGTACAAATGAGATTTCTATCGTCAAATGATAGTGCTAGAAGAGGCTGGGAAGAAATAACAGGTGTCAGCAAAGCAATAAATATGTTCACTGAGCAAACCTAAAGGGGAAGGCCCTTCTTGGTAAATGCAATCCTAACAAAGTGTTCTGTTTTCATACCTGTTTCTGTGATTTGTCAGCATAAGTTTTGACCCTTTTTTGACAAAAAGCAGCATACTGAGTCTTTTCTGTCTTTCATTTGTCCCCAGAAAACCGAACACAGAATGCAAAGAAGGTTATCAGAAGTAGTCAACATGGATTCACCAAGTGGAAGTCATGTCTGACCAATCTGACAGCCTTCTACTATGGTGTAACTGGATGGGTGGATGAGAGGAGGGCAGTGGATGTTGTCTACCTTGACTTCAGCAAGGCTTTTGACACCATCTCCCACATCATCCTCAAAGGCAAGCTTAGAAAGTGTGGGTTAGATGAATGGACAGTGCGGTGGATTGAACAGTGGCTGACAGATAGAGCTCAGAGGGTTGCAGTCAGTGGCACAGAGCCTAGTTGGAGGTCAGTAACACGTGGTGGTCCCCAGGGGTCAGTACTGGGTCCTGTCCTGTTCAATATATTCATCAATGACCATTCAGCATGACCTGGACAGGCTAGACAGTTGGGCAGAGAGAAACCTAATGAAATTCAACAAGAGCAAATGTAGGGCACTGGATCTGGGGAGGAATAACCCCATGCATCAGTACAGGTTAGGGGCTGACCTGCTGGAGAGCAGCTCTGTGGAAAGGGACCTGGGAGTCCTGGTGGACAACAGGATGACCATGAGCCAGCAATGTGCCCTGGTGGCCAAGAAGGCCAATGCCATGCTGGGGTGCATCAAGAACAGTGTGGCCAGCAGGCCGAAGGAGGTTATCCTCCCCCTCTACTCTGCCCTTGTGAGGCCACATCTGGACTATGTGTCCAGTTCTGAGCTCCCCAGTTCAAGAAGGACAGGGAACTGCTGGAGAGGGTCCAGCAAAGGGCTACGAAGATGATTAGGGGACTGGAGCATCTTTCTTATGAGGAAAGGATGAGGGACTTGGGTCTTTTCAGTCTAGAGAAAAGAAGATTGAGGGGGCATCTTATCAATACTTATAAATACTTAATGGGAGGGTGCCAGGTAGATGGGAACAGTCTTTTTTCAGTGATACCCAGTGATAGAACAAGAGGTAACAGGCACAAACTTGAACATAGGAAGTTCCATCTAAGCATGAGGAGGAACTTCTTTACTTTGAGGGTGGCAGAGCACTGGAACAGGCTGCCCAGAGAGATTGTGGAGTCTCCCACTCTGGAGATGTTCAAAACCCTCCTGGAAGCCGTCCTGTGCAACCTGCTGGAGATGACCCTGCTCTGTCAGGGGGGTTGGACTAGATGATACCTGAAGGTCCCTTCCAACCCTGATCATTCTGTGATTCCGTGATTCTGTGCTTCACACTTAGAAGGCGGCAAATGTGTCAGCAAGGGGTAGATAGCTTGAGAAGTGCCTTGCACACTTCACAGGTTTAGGAGATCCAGCAATCCTACAAGGCAGTCCTCTGCTGACCTGTAAAGCCCTGGTTGTGGGCTGGTAACAGCGACCACCAAGACTGTAAGATCTTGAGATTCAGCAATAACTCCAAAATCATCACAGTTACCTACAGAAATAAAATCTGACTTTACATTGCTAATAGCTTCTGGGCTTTGAAAGCAAAATCAGAGTTTTGCTTGTACACGCTACAGTTCAGAATGCAAATGCAAAAAAAAAGAAAAAACAACCCACAAACAAACAACCCCATACCACTCATAATACTTACAAAATGATGTGTTTGATGAACAGGTTCCACACGTACAATCACAAAATACAGTAGGGACTGCAGGTGTGGCAAAACAGGCCAGTTGCCCTCTTTGGGTGCTCGCCAGAGGATCTGGATGTGGGCCTCTGAAAGCTGCCTCACCTTCCAGCTGACTTCTGATGTGACCTTGGGCAAGTAACTTAATTCCTCTCTGCCTCAGATAGCCGGCCGTAAAACAACGCGGTCTTTCTAAATCCTTTACTGACCTTGTTTATTAACACTATAAATTTATTAGATGTTGTTACTTACTATGTGTTTGTACAGCAGGTAGCAAACACAGAGCCTGACCTTGGCTGGAGATCATGGGTGACCCACCATGCTGTAAGGAACAAGGAGCCACAGGGTGTATCTTATNAAAAAAAAAAAAAAAAAAAAGCTTTTATCTCTCTCTGGTCTTAAGCTTCCACAGTTCAAAACAGGGTACAAAACAGTTCAACAGCACATTAGGTATGCATGGACAAGATGTTTTCTCTGTGAATTTCTGGATTTAGCTCTAACATGGAGAACAGAAGACAGTGGTTTTGACTTCTCCAGCATACGGGGATATTTATGACACTCAATTCTTCTGTTTCAACAGCAGCTTCAGTTTGGCATGAATCCTCTATTACATGACTTGTCTCAGTTCAAAGAGCTGTAATGCACTAGTACTCCAGGTCCTTGTACTAAATTTAGAGAGGATATTCAATACTGTAGTGCCGTTGTCTTGTCAAAGGCAGAAAAAAAAATCCCCATATAAAGCAGAGTATTATCATGCCTATGCCAGTTAGTTCAACTGAGGATGGAGGCAGTGAGTGGCTTCTGACAGAGGACACCAGTGGGACAAGCAGTGACAGAGTGGTTTACAGCTCCAGAAAAGCTAGAGTCCCAGCACTGCATAGTGAGTGCTCCCTTGTAGACACACACAAATGGCTTAGTTTGTGTGGTTTTACCAGAGTGGTCACAGCACTGTGCTCTTAGTGCAGGTAGAAAAATCCTTTTTCAGCTGCAGATTCCTGCAGACAGCATGTCCTGCACTAAGTGCTTCTCCTCCTTTGCTGCTACAAATGCCTAATCTCACCAGGCCAGAGCAGGCTTTGTTCCCCTAAACCTATGTTGCTCTCACACCTCTGATAGCACTACACGCACACCTAGAAATGTATCCACTCTTGTTTCTTCTATGAATTTTAGCAATTATTTTCCCTAAAGACCTTTTTTATTACTTCTAAATGCAATATGTGAAGAGTTCTGCTTTCAGAGCATCCCTAGGTAGCTCTCTAACTCGCAGCAGGCAGTGCTAGATTCACCAGGGAGGGCAAAGCTTTAACTTTCCTCTACAGCAAAATAGCAGCACCCTGCTGTGACCCAGGATTGCACAGCAGAAGCAGGGAAAGACACAGGGGTGCTCAGGGACAAGCTTTACCTTGGGTGAAATACAGATTAATTTAGCTCTGGCACTATGGAAGCAGCAAGGAAATGCTGGAGAGGCTGGGAAAGCAAAGAACTACAGGAGCCAGACAAGATCTCTCCAGTATAAAAAATAACTCTGAAAAAGTACTGGAAGCAGTATAACTGGGTTTACTGGAGTCAGCAGTTGAAATTTCCATGCTGCAGGTTTTGGGGCATGCAATCTGAGACATGCAGGTCAATCGGAGATGCTGAGAGTTTTCACTGCAGTTAGTGGCTGCCAATGGTGTTTACTATTCACTTTCCACAAGGACAACGGATCCTTCTCTCTCCATTCATCAGTAGAGATTTGAGCTTTGCAGTTATGATGAAAATTCCTCTCCTTTCTGGCATAATGAAAAAAACCCACCCAAATTCAGCATACACCCCCATCCTTACCCAGTAGGCCAGCTGTGCAGAAAAGATGCCCTTGCTGTACAGCCGTCCTTCACCATATCCTCACCAGTGAAGTGGGCTGCACTTCCACTGACCCCCACCCCGACCGCTGGGTGAAAGAAGCAGTGAAATACAGCTGGGCAGGCAGGCAGCAGGGCAATCATCTGATGTTTCGTCCTCATGTCAGCGACTCCATGCCAACATGGAGTACCGCATGGCAGTGCTCGAGTCAGAAGTGACACTGGCAGTGAACGAAACCAGGGTGAGGTGGGGGAAGATGGGATTAAAACCCTTCTCTTCTGGTACGGTGCCTTGCCTCCATTGCTCTGCAGTCACTGAAGCTGACAGGAGTCCACGGCTGGAGCTCCTGCTCCACCGCGGCTCTTCTCCTGTCTTGCTTCAGAGAAATCACGCCCCTCTCTGCCGAGGCACCCTGCGCTTTAACGCAGCCATCACTTGATGGGAACCAGTCAGTTTCCAGCCAGTTCTGTCCCCGTGACCATGCACCCAGATGCTCAGCCTCACCTAGCTTTTGCTTTACTGACCTCTGAATATTGCAATACCAGGCTTCTCAGCTGTCTATGGATGGGCGGTGTTTGTAAGCTCTTTGCTACCAGCTGTACCTTATGGAGTATGGTGCTGTGGAGAAGAGATTTTAAAGTCACTGAGGTCTGGCCTGGATGGCAAACTTCACATTTACCTGTGACCACTTACAGTGCAGGTATTTCTTTGAAATTCAGGGGAACGGGAATACATGGGAAATACAGAAAATAACAAAGCAGGTCACTGTGGGACCAATTCCTGCAGACATAAGACATGAACAGAGACCAGGAGGAAAGCCTGGGAGAGGCAGCACTGGCAGCAGGGCTGCAGACAGCCTTGCTAGGGGCCAGGGGCTGCCCCTGTCCCTGCCATTTGTCCCCACAGGCAGCTGGCTCCTTCTCTAGCGCCTGGAGGAGGAAGCCCCGGACCCAGGCAGGTGTCCAGGGAGTCCTGCTTGTTTGCAGCCAGAGGCAAAGGCTTGTGAAATCAAACCGTGCAGCTGAAAGGCAGTTATTCTGCTGTCTTTAGTTTTTCTTAAGACAGGGAAAGCATTGGTCTACAAGATAAAGAGTGCTGTACCATGCCGGCAGCATTTCTTGTAGATGACCTCAGCATTTGCTTATTCTGACATCACTGTCAGGAGCAATATAATTTAGTCTGGTGTCCTGTGAAATGCTCCCTGGGCAAATTTACAAGAGAAATAAGGGCATGTGCCCTTCTGGACAGCAAGCCACTATGTACTTATCTTTCCAAATGATCTGTGAATAGTAATGAGTGGGGTTTGAAACATTCCCTTTCATCCATCAAAAGATTCACTGCTGATCATTTCCAGTGCATTAAGAAATGAGAAGCCAAACCCTGAGGCCTTCATATCATTTTCAGTAGGTTTTTTTTTGTTGTTGTTGCAAATTCTGGAGCAGAGGTCTTCAAATAGTGTCAGAGCAATTTTCATCTTGTACAGAATTAAAAGTTGTTTGTTCAACAATTGCTGCGCAAAATAAATGTTGGTTGAAAAAGCAAGTAGAAATGGCTTCATAAAAGTAAAGATTTGCTTTTTTCTGAAATGAAAGGGAGTGACCTGAGTTCCAGAACTCCCTTTAAACCCCAGGAGCAGCCTTGCTCCCTTTTTGACAAACCCCATCTCCTCAGAAGAATTTCCACCCTTGTCCGAGTAAGCATATATCATAAAAGAAATGAGGATATCAGAAGCTGGACCAAACTAATTCGTACGGTACGGCAAACATATGGCATGAACATGTTGTGCTAGTTAGCAGCAGTTTCACATTTATACTATTAATAGGAACTGTCATACACTTTGTGATATCAAGCATTGAACACAGCACAACACTGTACCTGTGTTTCAGACAACGTGAAATCACTAATTCAAGTTGCAGTTCAGTCACATTCAACTGAAAAGTCAGCCTGTCCAGGTCCCAAGGACTGCATCCTCCCAGTACCTCTGCGAGAGCCAAGGGAGCCATGCCAGTTTTTGCTGGTGGTACATTGTGGCCGTATTTCCTTCATAGTGAGCAAAATGCAGATGCCTTTTAGCTACGTGCAGAAGGGAATGAGGAAATGAGTTTAAGGTATGTCAGAGCATCTCTGTTGCAATTATTTTATATCCAGTGGCAACTAGAAAGGGGAAATAATTGAAGCAAAGACCTCTCCAGCCATCACCCTTTATGCCACATGCCAAGACACAACTTGCTTAGAAGTCTCAGTTCCTATTATGGGAAGAGACTCCTCCTGTGTATTGATCCAGCTCCAAAATGTCTTTTCTCCACAGTTGCCTCCAGATTCCAATAAAAATGTACAGTCAACTAAAGCATACCAGACAATGTCTTTGGTGACTCTCTCAAAGACATGGCGAACACATAACTTGCCGTTAAACTAGATGACTGGATATGATACTAAGGGTAAGAAATGTATGGACATCCAAAATTTCAGTATTCTTTCAAGCTATTTGCAAGCTTTCGAAGACTTAAGGTACTGCTTGAAGTTACTTACAATCCAGCTCTAAATTTGCATACTTCACGTGGTTAGGAAAAGTATGCTACGGTGACCTACAATGTGATTTCTTTAAACAGGAGCCAGGTTCCATAAAGTGATTTATTATATACTGCTATTGCTATTGCAACATGAAAAAAGATAATCTCCATTCAGGTTATAGCAGCTGCAGAATTGTACAATTTCCATTACTTCCATAGCTGAGTGGAGGATATTTTTCAGGAGAGCTCTATCCACATATGTAACCTGCTTAGATGTCTGTGACTCAAAAGGAAATCATGTTTCATCTTCCCAGCAACATGTATCCAGAAGTTATTTGCTATTCAGTAAAAAAAAACCCATGTAAAAATTCAAAGGTGAGACTTCTTGAAAATTGTCAGCTAAAGCAGCCCATATATTTTGGTGGTGCCTCATTTGTTACTGTGCTTATAACACCCCTGCGGTACTGCAGCACTGTGAAAAAGCAAGAGCTGGAGGCTTCCCGTGTTTGTTTTTTGTTGAAGTCAGTACGAGTGATGCTTGAAACGAAGTGGGGCCTTAGGCAAATATGAGCAGAGCAGAATTTCACCATGGGGTTTGGGGACACATAACACACGTTTTACTTTGCCACAGGCCACAGGGAGCCTGGTGTGCACCTAGGGAATAAAGGCAAACCTTCCCCTCTGCCTGCTCATTCACGCCGCAGCGAGGCACAGACAAGGACTCAGTTACCTGAGGCTGACGTCAGCCACAAGATAAGTTACGAAAGATATTTTGGGGCAGGGAAACAGACATGGTTTTAGTCTGGTTAAACAAACAGTCTGTTGTTTTGCCAGTGTTGAACTAGGCGTGGTCAAAATCCACTTCCCACATGAAGTTGGTCTACCAAAGAAAGGAGCAGCTGTGGTTTGCATCGTTCCCACGTGGCACAAATCTTGCCACCTGTGGTAAAACAGAAAGAAAAAGGTCGAATTTCAATCAGTTTCTCTTATGTCTTTTAAAAGGTAGTTATAGGCTTCCTTCCTATCAAATATAGTTTCATATGTATCAGAATGCAAGGGGACTTCATATTATTTAGATTCTGCTCTGAGGTGCTGTGGAAACGGGTAAGGGCAACACACTCTCTTCGCTGGCTGCACACTGCCATTGTTACTGAACAAATCACCACAGAAACGAGGGCGTGCAGGGCAAGCTGCATTACTTCTCCATCCTGTTTGTTAGAAGAGGACACTCTGGACACATCATACCTCGTGGTTCCAGAGCCACCTCTGCTCTTCGGTGGATGGGAGGCTAAGACAGGCAGACAGAGAGTAGTTCCTCCAGTCTCTTAAACCTCTAGCAATGCTGTAGAGTTTCCCAAGACAAAAATTAAAACCTCACAAGTTTCAACAAACTGGAACTCCAGAAACAATTTTGATCTAGGTCAGCTAAAACATTTTCTGTTTCCATCACTGAACATCTTTTCCATTCATATTTCAGACATTTTATATGTTTTACCTTTTTTTACCGCAATTAATATTGCTGTACAAAGGAGAATACATTTCAGAAAAAAAAAAATCTTCTTTTTCACTTGAAGATTGAAGTGATGGTAAACACTGTTTCTAAAGAAGAAAGCAGCCTAAAGGTTTCTCTCCCATGCTCTGTCCCCTATGCACCAGTGAAGGTCACTAAGTCTCTACAGTCCTGCAGGAACATTTGGCCCCTGACCACCATCAAATCCTGCTTCTCTGAAGGCCAGAGGTTCACTTCCTACATTTGTATTGCCCCGCTGCTTGGCTGAGTCTGGGATGGGGCCTGAGACAAAACGTGGGACTGTAGGTCTGGCTTCACTCTCACAAGCACCAGTGTTTGTTCATTTGCTTGTTGCTGTCTGAGGTTTTTTGGGGAAAAAAAAAAAGCAAGCAAACAAACAAACAAACAAACAAAAACAGAAACAGAGAGGAAAAAGTTAAAATTCTACAGTGCAGGTCAAAGTTTCAAGCAATGGGTGCATCAGAGGGATCTCCATCATAAAGCAGTAAAGCAGCCTGACTCACCATCAGGTGTCTTCGCTGCGGTAAGAAAGCAGGAGGATTATAAGAGAAAAGAGAGTGAAAAGAAGGCAACCCTCTGTAACTTAGATGGGCACATTTGATAACATCCAGCATGTCCATTATAATTCTTTTGAGTGGAAATTTACTGGGCTACATAGTGTAGAAGGAATTATTTTCAGTATCTTTATAGATGAAGCAAAACTGTTAGTAGAGCAAAGACAGTTCTGATCTTGACGCAATCTTTGCACCTCTCTCAGGAAACAATACCTGAGATCCTGTAGTTACCTCCTGTGGAATGATTACTAAAAATTATCAATAGTAGAGCATTATTCATGCATTAAGGAAAGGTATAAAATCAATAGGCTTCTAGGGTAAAATACAGCCACAGCTGGTATGTGAAGAATCCTCTACATCTGTGATTCCCTGTACAATATTGCTTGCAAAGCAACATGGGGAGTGGAGTGGGGTGGAGACTCCAAGGCCAAACCCTGTGACAATCCGGAAAACATGGGAACGATGTGGCACCATGGAAGAAAAACAGTGCGAAGGATGGAGCAGAGCGGAGATACTGCGGCTAAAACTCTGTGATAAACTGGGAACTTGGGGACCAAATGGAGCCCTCAAAGGTCTTATAGAACTGATAAACTGCCCACTTGTTACCCTGAGCCAACAATCTGTCATTTTTTTGATGAAATGCTGTCCTTTAGTGAACTTTGCTCATTATAGTGTCATTATAATACCAAAACACACCTCCATCCCAAAAGCTACTCACCTCCAAGGTACGACCACTCCTCCTTGAGTCTGCGCCCTGAATTTTTCATAAACTATAGTTTTAAATGCGAGGCGAGAAAATTTTACACCAATCATAATGAAAGTATTTATGACTAGAGTCACTCAAACTCCACCTTGAAGATAAAAAATAGTATAAAAATAGCCCAAGAAAAGGGGGACGTGAGGGAAGACACCATCGCGGANTGACTGAAGCAAGGCTGTGTTAGTTCATGAGCACAACTGGGCTGAAGGTGCAGTCTGCTGTTAGTGTATCCAGAACCATAACAGTTTAATATATTAAATGCACCTGGACTGATAGTGGTGAATTGGGTATCACTCAGAATTTAAACTTAGCCGCACCTAGCCTCCCACCTTGGTGAGGAGTGTTAGAACGCAAGGGGGTTAATTTTCTGCCAAAACTACTTTGCCCCTTTAACACAACACCCCTGCTCACAGTACCAACCATCCCTGCAGCGGTAGCCCTGAAGGTGAGATAAGTCTGCAGGCCTGTGCAGAGACTGGGTTCATACCCATTCCAACGTTCATGCTGCCTCTTCCTTTCCAACCATGCTCCCAGCAGCATCTATGCGAGAAGTTCACAGCCCTGAGGCAGCCCTTGCATGAAAGAAAGGAAGAAAAGGAAAGCTCCTTTCATACTCCTCCCTGTTTAAAGGCTGGGCCAAATCTGCAAGAAATTATATATAACATATTGTATACATATACAAACATATATATAAAATTAGGTCAAAGCAGCTGCATGCTATAATAATACTGCCAAACCTGCAACAGCAAATCTTCTCATTAAAGGTAGGGCAGTGTTTTGCTTTTAAGGTCTGTTTCTGTACTGCGAGCCATACTGCAAACCTTCTTGCCATCTGAGACTTTCCTGGGGAGTTGTAAGTTCAGCCTCCGGCAACTCAGGATACGTTTTCCTTCAGCACAGTCATTAGTCAGAGAGAACAGCAGGTGCCCACCTCTTGTTTAACAGCAAATCTCCATCATCTGCTGCCCTAGCTTCCTTTCCATTTGATTCCAGGAGGCATTTCCCCTCCTTGCAGCCTGCATGGTGTCGGTATTTGGCGTGAAGGGAGGGTGACTGTCATGCTCTATGTCTTTGACTCAGAACATCAGGGCTCTGGGCAAACTGAGCTCCACTTTAGGGGTGCAAGATCAGTCTACGTCAAGCCATTCATTTCCCAGGATGTGATTGATCACGGTAGTCACAGGGTCTGGCTTCCTTCCCCTGCCTGAACAGCAAACTTTAGAACAGGTTATTAACTAATCATGAGTCTGGAACTGGAAATAGGGAACATTTGGGTATGAATTTTCAAATGGATGTCACTTGTGCTTGGCCTTGTAAAACTTCTCAGTTCTGCAGACGTGCTCATGAATACAGCACCACAGCGTACTGCGCTTATTGTAATCATAGACAAAGCAGTCAAGCCAAATTGTCATCCTTATCTGCCAAAAGACTTTGGGGACATCTTTTTCCATTATTTGAATATTTTTAGCCCTGGCTCAGATCTGATTTTTTAAGCTGATGAAGGACAGTTTTCATTTTCCTTATCTCACCTGTCATCTATGGATTCAAACTTGAATTACATTTTATTGCTTAAATATCTGAAGGGAAAGAATGGGCAACTAGCAGCAAATAAAGCTGAAAGATCTGTGGCTATAGCCCAGGCACGGTATCAGTGCCCTCCACATAGGCAGAAATCAGACGTCCCGACTTGGTTCATTCCCACATCACCCCAGGTGGAGGTGTTACAATATGGGACTTGCTTCTGAGCTGGAGTGGAAAGTTTAAAACTTGCTGAAATTCAGAGGTGATGGAGACAAAAGCACATTCGCCGTCTCCATGTGCTGCCCAGCCCTGGCATCACGGTGTGTTAGTGCAGATGTGGCCACAACCAAGAGCTCCCACATACTTTATCCGAGTAGCACCAGATGCTGGCAGCCCCCAGGAGCAACACTGGCAGCCGACACTCTTCCCTGGCCTTTGTCATTTGCCTGCCAGTGAGACACAGACGTGCAGGGGCATCTCCTGTGGGGCATCCAAGAAACTTCAGGGTGGTGTGAGAGAGCTACTGGTCTGAACATAAATGAACAGCCTGTTTGCAACATAGTGCACTTATTGAATGGCTTCCTGAAAGTTTCTGTGCAAATTTTATGTCTGTACACTTTTAGGGTTATTGCTGTGCTTGTAGCCCAGTGAAGACAGTTTAAAAGATACTGCTATATCTCTGCAAAAGCCCCACTGCTGCTGTCTGTGGTTTCATTCATTCCTCATCTACTATGACTGCCTCATTCATCTGGTTTGTATCAGGCCTTTCATGAAACCATTGCATTTCAGTATCTTTTGAAACAGCTAGAGTTTGCTCTGCAATTATGCATACATGCATTTCTTAATCCAGCCAAAATAACTGTAGCCTTCATGGGATCAGATTTCTACACTCTGCTTTCTGTTAATATGTGATCTGGGCGCTGCTGCTGCAGTCACTCTTCCATAAGAAGCAGGCAGAGTTTGCAGGGTCCACTGACCATCTGTGTGCATGAGTCAAGTACCAGCCTGATTAATACACACTGCTCTGCTGCACTCTGCGATGCAAGGGATCATGAGCAAATCTTTCATGACTAAGGAATTTACACATGAAGAATTCAATCTAGAATAAAGGAAACTGCTTTGAAACATCAGCTCTTATACTATGGTACTTAGTGTGGCAGAGAGAGATTTCCTTTAAACCCATAAAGGTTGGGGGGTATAAGCAGTCTCAGCCCTAAGAACAGTCAGAGACTAAACACTACTAGCAAAACGACCAGTTAAATGCTTATAGACTGTTCCTACATAGACCAAAAAGAAAAAAAATAATCAAGATCTGGTCAGACCTGAAAACTTGGAAAATAAAACGTTTCAGGTGTGCTTTGGAGATGCATAGCAAACTGTCCAATCTTTTCTGCTTCCCTGTTCACCTCTCTTTGGAGGGAGCAGAGCTTATTGCAACAGTATGTTTGAGAGAGGTTTTAGTCTATCACCACCACTCCTGCAGTTCACAGACCTCCCCTCTTGCTGCAGCTATGGCTGCTTGTGCCCAACATCCTACTGCTCTTACTACAAAATGGGGCACCTCACAGAATCAATGCGAGTGAGGAAAACAACTCTCAGAAACACACTTGTACCCTCCATCTCCAGAAAAACCTTTTGCACATGTGTGGGTCCAGCTGGGACTGGCTCTATGGTGAGTCCAAATCACCAGCCCACTAGTAAAAGCCTAAACCTCTTGGAAATCTCTTTAGACTTTGTCACGAAGAATTTCTATGAATCAGTAGATAATATTTAACTTCTTGCAATAACAGAAAATATCACATTTGCAAATGAGTATCCTTAATTTTGAAACATGGGTAGCAAGGCTTTCTCTCCAGATTTCTAATGAGTTTGATACTGCAGAAATATACATGCAGAATGTACTTTAAATGCAGCTTTCCATTGCCAATAACAAGGTGATCGTAAGTAAGCACTGGCAGCACTAGTGTGTGGGCAATCCGAAGCAACCCTGTAATTACAGGTTCCGTGTTAAGGACATGCTGATCTCATTTGTTGATGTCACCGCAAGCAACAGAAACCCCCATAGCAGCAAAGACGAGTTGGAAAGCCATAGCTATGAGTTCTTTGCAAAGCAGAATAAAAGCAGCTGTTGCAAATAAGAATAAGTACATGTTTAAAATGTGGCAAACATAAAACAATGTGATAGCACAAGGAAACCCCTCTTGGACTGCAGTGATAAACCCCTGGTGTCACCAGGACTGTGGAGTCAGCAGAAGTCCACGGCAGTGGGACTAATGCCATCACATTGGGCAAGCCTCACTTTTGAGTTCAGGTGTTCTTCCTCAGCTGAATTAATCGGGATGAGAAGAATAAGTATCTGCAAAGCTTGCAAGATTCACACACCATTGCTTGACAAATCTGCTATCATGTTTCCTTTCATTTGCTCAGACTAAAAGAGGGAAGAAGAGAGGTGACCTGGTGATTCTTGGCCTACCTCCTAGATGAGCACTGGGAGCACAGATGCCATCCTTTTCAAATTTCAGACCTGCTCCACCTACAGCATACTGAGCTTGGTGGACATCCAGGTTGTTGGGGTAGTGATGCGCAAAGCAGTTTCCCCACTCCAAATCCCCAGAGGCAGGAAGGAAGGACCAGATCACCTGACAAACAGAATTACCTGACTGGGGAGACTAGTGACTGTAAGAAAAATGGTTTGATTAGGAGAGGAGATGTGTTTTCAGGAGTGAACAAGAAGTCATCGGGCAGAAAGAAAAAAAAATCTAGGAAAAGCATCCCAGTCACCTTAGACATCTTTGACCTGTGCCCAAAGGATGCTTTAAATAAACTGTGTTTCTTGCGCTGGCTAAAACACTGAATGAGCAGGTTAAAAAGTGTTGCAAAGCCCTTCCACTATATGCTTCAGTTAGCATAAGCTGCTGAAAAAAAAAAAAGAAAAATGAAACTGGCGTGCCCACAGTACTGAAGTAGAAAGGCAGACAAAATGAAAGCCTGAAAATGAAAGTGTTGATTAGGATTTCCTCACTGAGTCTTGATCATGGAGCACTCACCAACCATCTCAGTTCCTCTACGTGAGATATGAGACAACCCAACTGGCACGCCCATGGGAAACCCCACCCTGCACTTTCTGCTTGCCCAGGCATCTTCAGGAGAGCCCCGTGTGCCTTTGCAGAAACATCTTCTGAGTGGCACCAAGACGACCAGATAGCTGCTGTGCCTCCTAGAAGATGTCTGGGACCACCTGCAGAAGGGGCAGAGAGGATTTATTGGCAGCTCAGCCTTGCTCAGGTTGCCAGAGGCTGGTTTGGCTGGGAAAGTGTTTGCTTTCTGGTTCCTGGTTTCATGGTGCACAGGTCCCACCACAGCACAACCTTTCCCTGCTAGCAGCCTGTGTGCCAGGCAGGCTGCCTGCAGGGCCTCACGCTGCAGAGGGGGCTCAGACAACCCTGCCATGCTTCGCTGGCTTCTTAAGGGTGATGGTAAGCTTGTGGATAAAGGGAATCCAGCAGATGCTTTGTATTTGGGTTTTCATAAAACCTTTGACAGGATTTCACAGCAGAGGTTATTAAAGACGCTGTGTTGCCAGGGACGGGAAGAAATGCCCTTCTACGGATTAAAAGCCAGTTAAAGGACAAGAAGCAAAGAGCAGGGACAAATGTCATTCCTCGGGATGAAGAGTCAGTGGTGTACTCGGCCCCTGTACTTGCCACTGGTGAGGCCGCATCTTGAGTACTGTGTTCAGTTTTGGGCCCTCACCACAAGAAGGACATTGAGGCACTGGAGCATGTGCAAAGAAGGGCAACAAAGCTGGTGAGGAGTCTGGAGCACGTCTTATGAGGAGCAGCTGAGGGAACTGGGGTTGTTTAGCCTAGAGAAAAGGAGGCTGAGGGGAGACCTTATCACTCTCTAAAACTACCTGAAAGGAGGTTGTAGAGAGGTGGGAGTCGACCTGTTCTGTCAAGTAACAGGTGATAGAACAAGAAGAAATGGCTTCAAGTTGCACCAAGAGAAGTTTAGACTGGATATTAGGAAGAATTTCTTTACTGAAAGGGTCATCAGGCATTGGAATGCATTACCCAGGGCAGTGGTGGAGTCCCCATCCCTGGAGGTATTTAAGGGTTGTGTAGATATAGTGCTCAGGGAAGTGGTTTGGTGATGGGTTTGTCAGTGTTAGATTAATGATTGGACAAGATGATCTTACAGGTCTTTTCCAATCTAGGAGATTCTGTGATTTTGTGGTGTTAACCCATGGAGAAAGGTGCTGGAATTATTTTTATTCAACATTTGACCATTGACTAACATAATGGATTGAACAGTGAAATACTTTGGTTTGCAGGTGGCAGCTGAACCCTTTCAGTCCGTCACCAGCTGTGCCAATGGTGAGATGCTCCAGAATGACTGTTGTCCCAAATCTGGGTTCTTTACTCTGTGTGCAAGCCAATAACACACAGAGGAGAGGTATTTTCAAGTTTATTTCATTAATGCGCAGAAATGGGGTGCTCATCCCAAAATGGGAACACAACTTATTTTCAAAAATCTCCACTTTTATGTATTATTACATATTAAAAAAATTAACACATACTCATTGTTATTCTCTTTAATGATTGGTCAAGATTGCTTTGCTTCCCGTGTAAATTAGTGCGCACACTCTGTCTTCTTCTATGGCTCTCTTTTGAGCAGGTGGTTTCATTTGGGTAGGTGGTCAATGAGCCAATAATCATGACCTACAGAACCGCCCACTGTAGGAGAAGATCAAGTGCGGGGCAACCTGAGGAACCTGAAGGTGCACAAGTCCATGGGACCTGATGAGATACATCCATGGGTCCTGAGGGAACTGGCAGATGAAGTCGCTAAGCCACTAGCCATCACATTTGAGAAGTCGTGGCAGTCTGGCGAGGTTCCTGATGACTGGAAAAGGGGAAACATAACCCCCATTTTCAAAAAGGGA
>VUYV01000017.1:1794617-1898672 GCA_008711295.1 Anarhynchus alexandrinus | reverse complement strand
AATGGCTGTGTCTTTTTTTTTTGGCTGTCATACGATTTGGTCTTCTGAAATCTGCCTTCCATCACTCATCTTACCCTGCAGCAGTTAGAACACCTTGTGTTGCAGAAGAGTGATGCTGCCTGGTAGGGTGGCAGGATCCCACTTTCTCAGTTATGTGAACCTCTGTGGCACTGATGTTGGGTGGATCGTGTCTCATGTGGATGGTGAAGTCCACATCTGACCCCTCTGAGTGAATAGGGAATGCTCACCTTGGTCACCTTGGTCACCTAGGTAGAGGCACTGTTTTAGGTGTCTTACTCAAAAAGATCTGTCTTTTGCACTCACCACATACCTGCCCTATGCAAAATCAGACCTCTGCAACATGTGGGGTTGTCCAAACAACTTGAGGCACACAAACTCACGAGCCATTTGTCAGAGTTTATACCAGCGCTGACTCATTTGCTCCCAGCGTATCTGCATCAAGACAGAAAGAAGAGATGTAGGCAGAAGTTCAGCCCCTCCCAGAAAATGTTTCCTATGGTAACCCCTGCCAAAGGCAGTTTTCAGAAGCTTTTACCATTCCAGAGGGCCGGCTTTTATACTTGGGTACCGCTGGTATCTTTATGCCTTCACCTCCTAACAACTTTCCTTGCTATTTCTTCATTTATTTATTTAAATATTAATGATCAATTTGTTCAAATATTAGTCAGTTTAACAACTGCATTGCTGAATCTCTGTAGTCTTTTATTTACCCTACTTAGATTTCTTTCACACAGAGGATTGGCACAACTCTCAAAAGATACAAAACTAATGAAGGACTGATTTCCGCTGTGACAATAGAAGTTGTCCATTTAAGTTATAAAACAAGAAAGCCCTGGCGCATGGATGACATTAGATGAGACTGTTTACAGTAAGTGCTTCAATCTGGAGATTTAATAGGAGAGAAACAGACCATCACATGAATGCAAAACTGTGATAAACACAAACTAAGTTTATTTTTTCGTAACAGTGGGCTTCAATTGCAATATTCTTGCCAGGGCTGGCTATTCTACTAGCAGTGCAACAACAACTACACAGCTTCTATGGACCTAAGAGATGAGTGAAGTGTTTTACCACCCTTAGCTCAATTTCTTCTGCAAGTACTACTATGTCCTTCTCCCTCCCTTTCCCTACTTTGCAATTATTTCCACAGATAACCTTATCTTTGCTTGCATGTAGGCTTTAAGTACATACTAGTAACTTGAAGATAAAACATCACAGTGATGTTGCAGATAAAGTTGACTTTATTTTTATATCATATTTATATTAGAAACTTACAGACCAAACAGCAAGGATGTTGTAGCGTCAAATATTGATATTGTGTCACAGAACCTATAATAACGGGATTAAAAAAGAGCTGATTGATAAGTCGGCAAATGCAGAACTATTGTCCACTGAGGCATAAACATCAGTTACTACAATAATAAGAATATCTTTCCAGGGATTTTTGAAGATTTAATGTCATTCAATCATAGAATCATAGAATGGTTTAAGTTGGAAGGGAACCTGAAGATCACCTAGTTCCAACCCCCCTGCCATGGGCAGGGACACCTCCCACTAGACCAGGTTGATCAAAGCCCCATCCAACCTGGCCCTAAACACCTCCAGGGATGGAGCTTCCACAACTTCTCTGGGCAACCTGTGCCAGTCCCTCACCACCCTTAAAGCGAAAAATTTCTTCCTAATATCTAATCTAAATCTACCCTCTTCCAGTTTGAAGCCATTCCCCCTAATTCTGTCACTACGTGCCCTTGTAAAAAGTCCCTCCCAGCTTTTCTGTACCTTTAGGTACTGGAAGGCCACTATAAGGTCTCCCTGGAGCCTTCTCTTCTGCAGGCTGAATAACCCCAACTCTCTCAGCCTGTCCTCATAGGAGAGGTGTTCCAGCCCTCTGATCGTCTTTGTGGCTCTCCTCTGGACCTGGTCCAACGGGTCCATGCCTTTCCTATGTTGGGGGCTCCAGAGCTCCAATCATTACAAGCCTTGCAAAAAAATGGTTGGTAGTTGGCTCAGGTAGCAAACGTGTTAGAGCAAATATCCAAATAAAAGACCCCAAAGCCAAAACCAAAGCTCTGCTGAGATTTACTACTGCTGCCAAAGACCATGGTATCCCAAAGTGCAACGGACACAAGGGAAAGGATGTGAGCACTTCCAGCATGCTCCCATCACCCATTGTGCTCCCAGTTCACTGCCACATCCCAGCCTGGAAGGGGTGGCTCAGGACTGGGCGACTTTATCATTCCTCATCTGCTTTGTGAAGATCAGGAAACTTTCCTCTGCCAGTTCCTCCCAGCGGCTGCATGCCAGCAGAGCTGCCAGGCCATGGGTGAAGGCGCCCAGATGCTTGGCGAGGATGTCAGGTGGGGAGCAGCCCTGGCCCCGCTGTGAACTGGGTCGATGGCTGCTTGGCAGGAGAGGGGACGGCAGGAGGGGAGCAGGGCGGGGGGTGGGGGGACGGCGGGGAGGAGGAGGGTGAAGACAAAGGAGCAGCAGCTGACCCTGATGGGAGGTTTCTTCCATCAAAACGTCTAGGGCACAACATGAGGTCCTAGTAATAAGACAGTTATTATCTGTCTCCATGTGATTATCTTGTTATTCACAAGGAAAAGCAGGCAATGCAGTTTTCTGCTTTAAAAGAAACAGTATAGTCTTTTATTCATCAGCCATTCATCACATTTTTCCCTTTTTTTCTCCTGCTAACTGTAAGGGACTACATGAAGTCAGGATTTACACCAAGAAAGAGGAGACCAGCCCCCCACTGGACTGTCTGTGCTTTTTGTTTGCTACCTGAAAGCAAACACTGACATACATAATGGCAGGAAAGCTCGTCACCAACATCAGTGTACAGGGGACACATACCTTGAATACTGCTGTGAAATAAAGCAGCCTTATCAGAAACAGAAAAAAAATTCAGTTATATAGTTCTCATCTGAATCTCAAAACTTCCAAAACATCCTTATGTTGGAGCTTTTTGAACCTGGTTTCTCTTTACTCCAGTCTGAATCAATGAGTTTTGCAGTTGCAGATCTCTGTCTGGACTTTGGATAACTTCATGGACGTGTTTGGATCCAGTTTATCTTCTCATTCACCTCCAACTGTATGTAAGCGAAACATCTCATATTTGGTCTGGATTTCAGCAGAAACACTCACTAGTTTTTGCACAACTCAGATTTGCTTAATTTGCAGCCTCCTGCCAATGCAGTAGTAAATGTAATCAGCAATTCCTTTTTTAAACTTACTCACCCAGACAATAAATGTCACTGTTCAAGACAGCCCAGGCTTGACACAAAATTGGAAGAATTAGCAAGTAAAATCTCATCAAGGAGTGCTAACCCCCTGTTGGTGCTTGGGACTATGGCCGTAAAAACACCAGCAGTAGGTGTCCTCCACGCAGAAAGGGCAAAAGCACCTGTGCCCTGAAAGACTCCCCAAAGCCTGCTTGATTGCCCGCTGGAGGACATCCCCTCCCAAAAACCCCGCGCCTCCCCACAGCCTTCACCTAGACAGTGGAGAGGAGAGGACACTCTAACATAATGTGGTGGATTGGCCTTGGCTGGATGCCAGGTGCCCACAAAAGCCACTCTATCACTCCCCTCCTTGGCTGGACAGAGGAGAGAAAATATAACGAAAGGCTCGTGGGTTGAGATAAGGACAGGGACATCACTCACCAATTATCGTCACAGGCAAAACAGACTTGACTCAGGGAAATTAATTTAATTTATTACCAATCAAAAGTCAGAGTAGAGTAATGAGAAATAAAACCAAATCCTAAAACACCTTCCCCCCACCCCTCCCTTCTTCCTGGGCTCAACTTCACTCCTGAATTCTCTTCCTTCTTCCCACTGAGTGGTGCAGAGGGATGAGGAACGGGGGTTGTGGCCAGCCAATCACACGTTGCCTGTGCTTCTCCTTCCTCCTCACACTCTTCCCCTGTTCCAGCATGGCGTTCCTCCCACAGGAGACAGATCTCCCTCCAATTTGGGTCCTTCCCTCTTTACGAGCTGCTACAGTGTGGGTCCCTTCCACATGTCCTTTCCATAGAGTGCATTCCTTCAGGAAAAGAATGCTCCAGCACAGCCTTTCCACAGGGTCACAGCCTCCTTTGGACACATCCAGCTGCTCCAGCGTGGGGTCCTCCACAGGCTGCAGGTGGATATCTACTCCATCATTAACCTCCATGTGCTGCAGAGGCACAGCCTGCCTCACCACGGTCTTTACCATGGGCTGCAGGGGAATCTCTGCTCCGGCACCTGGAGGACCTCCAGCCCCTCCTTCTTCACTGACCTTGGTGACTGCAGAGTTGTTTCTCTCACATATTCTCACTCCTTTCTCCAGCTGCAGTTACTGTTGTTCAGCAACATTTTCCCCTTCTCGGCTATCACAGAGGCGCTACCACCATCGCTGATAGACTCAGCCTTGGCCAGGGGCGGGTCCATCTTGGAGCCGACTGGCATTGGGTCTATCAGACACAGAGGAAGCTTCCAGCAGGTTCTCACAGAAGCCCCCCCTGTAGTCCTCCACTACCAAAATCTTGCCATGCAAGTCCAACACAGGTAAAGAGTGATCATTTCTCAAAGATGCATCCAGGGGCACCATGCAGGTGGCTGAAACCCGCTGTAGGAGGCGACTGAGGCAGGACTGCACTGCAATTTCTATTTCTCCCGGCAGTTGGGGCTATTAAAATTTTATTTGAGAAACATAAAGGGGTGGTATTTGAATGTTCACTTGTTAATGTACCATATAATTTTCTGCAAACACGAGCAGAAAGGGATCAAGCAAAAAGCAACTGTTTGAATTTTTGAAAGTAGACAAAGCAAAACCAACTGAGCAAGGAAGAACTGCAGGCAGCGTTTAAAATAGGGCAGAAGTCTTAGCATCTAACAGCATTTAATTTCATTTAATGACCAGGCTACTAATACAAGTTATAGTATCTTGGGAATAAAATGTTGAAGAAAACAGTAAGCTATTGCTGAACAGAAATTTTGGAATAAACATGGTCCCATATCTGCAACTTGTACTTCTGCAGTTATTTTAGTGCTATAAGAAGGTGGTCACTTCCTCAGGTTTGAAATTTCAGGTCTTTGACACATCTGGTTATATCCAATCCCACACACTTCCTCAATTGCTGAGAGCTTAAAAGAGTACTTCAAGATCAGCCTGAAGACAGCCATCAACAACTGCAAATAGTGAAGAAATATTTTAAAATGCAGAGAGTTTTTTAACAATAGCATAATGAGAAAAACACTACAAGGTTGTAGTCACATGATCACTTAGTTTAGAATAATTAATCAATATAGTGTTATCAAATTGTCAAAGTAATGAATTATCAAAATATTGTCTACCTTGTGCCTTTGTGTGAGTATAAAAATATCTGTTACAAGTGCAGACAATGTTTCTGGGCAAGCTAAGAACGTAGCAGAACAACATGAATTTTTAAGTCTCATGGATGTAAGTACAGGTATCAATTTGCAGAACAGACAACTGAAATAGATCACTAAATTGCTAGGTTTTGTTATTTGATGCTCGTGATTTAAAATAACATATCTAACAAAACCTGACATCACCATTATTTGATTTATTATGGATGTAATCCGGGGAATGAATAGAACAGCATGCGATGGATCCATGCCTGGGCTCTTTCATTACAGCCCCCTTAGAAACTAGCCAAAGGAAAATAATAAATTTGCATGAATAAAATGGCACTTTGATATGCTGTAGTAAATGCATGCCTCAGGAACTTTGGATGGTCAGTTTGCATGCTTATGTAAAATTTATTCTGTCTGCCGCTGTTCAAAAAATCAACCTTTCTTTTAATCAAATACCTCACTTTCCTCATTTCAGCAACACAGAAAAACTGGGGCTTTATTTCCTTGGTACATTCTAGCATCTTTACATTCTAACAAGATGAGATGAGAACAAATTCTTGGAGAAAGTCTTTATAAATAAATACAGAAATCCTGTTTCAAACTTTTATATTGATTCAAATGTTGTAAACAAAGAAGTACTTTTGAATATTTTATATCCCCGAATGAAAATACTTTTTTAATAAGAAAAAATGCTAGGTCACATTTTTATGGCCTCAGTTCAATATGATACCTTGGCACAAGACTAACTTTAAATATGTCAGTAGTCGTGTAAATTGAATTATTCACATTTCTAAATTAGATATGCACATAGATAATGAGTCCACATTAAGATTAACAAAGAAATGAAATCAATCACTGGCAATCAGTCCAATCCCCGTACAAGTTAGATGCAGAGTTGGCATCTCTTTTCCAAATTTCTTGTAATTCTAAAACTGATTCTTAATTTATGAATAAAATCTAATACCAATACATTAAACAGAGGCAAAAATGGTAAAGGAAGGCACATCTTCAAGTGCTATCCACTTCCATTTTCTTTTATTGCCTGAAAATTATATCTTACCTTAAAAAAATCATTGAAAACAGAAGCATTTTATCGCAGATCTATTAAGCAGAAATTAAAATCCTAGGGCGAAAATTTCTAACTATCCCTGGTCATGCTTTGCTGTGAAAGATGATCTGTACTTGACAGAGGGTGTGTTTCATGAACACAGCCTTCCCGTTAGGTTTTCATTAACCTAGGTATCACAGTCTTTCCAAACTCCTCTGTTTCTGAAAGGAGATTAGTTATATGAGGAGCTGCATTAGAAATCTCACATTACAGACCTTTTATTCTATGCATTTCAAAAAGACTTCAGGCAGAGAGATGTATTTTTCTCACACTTGTTTGATGTTTTGTTCTTTGCATAAGCAACACAGCCACATGTCAAAACTGACTGTGACCTCAAAATTCTGCATTTGACTGAAAGAACAAGTATTCAAAGGTCAGCCAGCTACAATCTATACTGAAATGGATTCAAAACAGTGACACTGGCTGGGAAAAGTAATAGAAGATTGATGTCCCTACTATCAGCGTATCAAGGCAGTAAAGAAAGTGATAAATGATCATCATCTGTCAGATGCTTACATTTGAAGGATATTTGGGTCCCAGTAAGCAAATGCGGAGTCTTCCTTCTAGACTTTTTCTGTTGCTAAATATTGATAAAACATTAGCTCTTGGATTAAACCCCAGGACTGAAGGCAATACATCAATATACAGAAAACAGCGAAAGAATTTTCAGTCCTAAGGCTAATTTTAGGGTACCTCTGGCAGAAAAGATTTTTTATCTCCATGCATTTGCTTGTGGATTTTCTATCCTATGCCTCGCTGTAAAATGGGAGGGGGAAAGCTAAGATCCCTTTCTGACTTTTATTTATAACCATCTTCATCATCCCAGGTCTGTCAAGTTTTTTAACTGATTGGGGGTGAGTGTTTATCTGCTTAGTTCCTAAACTGGCTATCTGATTTTATGAAGCCCGTAATGCTCTGCCTCGCCATCATCACTCTTTGCAGGTCATCTCCCTGCCAGGCCGATTCCCGCGGCATGATCCTATGACCCGTTGAACGGGGGCAGATCCTGCCCATAGCCCATGTTGCTGGTGGTCAGTGTCAGCCACAAGTGTGCCCCATTCGGCTCGATAACCCATAACTTGCTTTCTCCATCGGGTTGCAGGGCAGATGGGCACCAGTTATTGAGAGGGAGAGAGCAACAGAGTGGTAAATCAGGCAAAAAAAAAAAATCAGGAAAAGCTGGGAGAAAAAAAATAAGCTTGAAGGTCAACGTTTACTATTTTTGCTGCTCTTGCCAATGAAATTAATGCACAGAATTAGGTTAAAATAAATGAACAGAATACAAATCAAAAAACCAAAACAATCAGACAAGAAAAAAAAAAATCAAAACCACAGACAAGAATACACACTCCATGAGCAATGATCATCCTCATTTATTCATGAAAATATTCATCCTCCAGAAGACACGTACCTACGTATCACATGTTGTCATCAGTTAATGCACCCCAGGACTCTCCTCCTTCAGATAAAATTACTGTGCTTTTAAGGAATAACTAAGCATCCAATTTCCAAATTTCCAAATTCCAACCAACCATCCAGCACACTCCAACTGTAATATGGTGAAGGCTGTGCACAAGGAGAGCAAGGTGATAAAACAAGACAGCACAGCCCCCAGCAGAACCACAGCAAGAAAAAAAGCAAGAGATACATCAGATGAGGGCAAATATGCCAAGATGCAGCAGGACAGCAAAGGAAGGGTGATTATGGACTCAGCAACAGCGTGAAAATAAGACAGTGCTGCCTAACGGCAAGAGGGAGGACCCAGTTTGGGCAGGTGGGAAAGAGAAGGGTCAGGAAAGCAAAAAAGGGAAGGAGAGCAAAGTAGGGGAGGGATTTTGCGGTGCTGTAGTGTCTTGCTACAGTCCCAGCTGCACAGCAAAAATTTCCCTCTTTTGTCTGTTTTCAGCCTTTGAGACAAGTGGGAATCCTAAAAGCTTAGGCTTTTGTAAATATTAAGTCGCTAAGTGCCCAGCGCTAAGCCTACTCGTATGGTGGTAGGGTGGTCTCCAGGGCCTTTTCTCTATCTGCCCAAGTGTGAGATGGTGTACGGAACTGAAGAGTACAGCACTGAAGAGTACACCAGTGCTTTTCGGTGCCAGCTTGTTCAGTACTGCAGTCACTGTGATGCACCTTTCCTCTAGTCTACAACCAATGTTTATTAACAAATACCCATGTAAAAACTGGAGAAGGGTAGGTGATGTGCAATGGATTTAATATTGGCCCCACCATGCCCAGAGTTTGCAGATCACTTGCTAATTTATGAAAAGACTAACAGGTAGAGCCTCAGGTAAGAGGAAATTAGGGCAAACAGTTTTAGAAGCAAATGTCAAATTACAAAATCTGTTTGGCCTCCCAAACTGAAAAAAAAATGGAATATGATCTAAATGCTGCTTTGCTCTAACACATCTTTGCAAACAGAAGATTGTCATGCTGTTAATGCAAGAAAATAGCAATGTGTCAAATTCAGGGCTTTGAGCAAATTTTCTGATACATTTCTGAAACAGCAAGGAAACCTTCCCCAGTGTGAGTCCATGAAATGTATTGTCTTGTGCCTATTACTTTGTTCTATTAAACCAAACATTAAAAAAAAATATCATTCCATATGTTCAATTTTAAACATAACGAGCCAAATTTTCAAGTGAAATCAAAAGGTCATTGCAAAAAAAAATGCAGAACAATTGCGTGGCTAATTTTTGTGCAGTTACCTTGACAGCACCTACAGAGCAGGTAATTTCTTTTCCAGATGGGCAATTATGTATCACACAGATACAGAAACGCAACTGATTTTACACAGACTGTAGCTCTTAGGGATGTGGTGCCTTTCTGATAACTAGAAACAAAAAGCACAATAAAAACCTGTCTCCCTACTCCTTCTTTACTATTAAATCCATACATGACTTTACCACTTCGAATTTCTTCTAAAATCAGCTGTGGCTCTGAGAGTTCTACCAAACATTTAATTGGAATAAGAATTCAATCCAGTAACATTTAGTTTCTCAGAAACTCTACTGAAGTTACCGACAGGTCCACCATTCTTATTTATACGCTTCCATGCAGATCCTTCTGTTTTGTTTTTTTTTGCCCTGAAGGAGTTTCTGCAGTTTTGCTTGATACTCATTGAACAGAGTGGTATGGGGCCTTACAAAAACCCAGGAAATAATGTTGCATATTGTTGAGCAACATTTTCTGGTACAATAACTCCATTAGCCCTGCAGCTGCTGCTGCAGATGCAGCGCAGGTACTCTCACGCCAGGCAAGGCTTTCTTAAAAAGCTGTAAGGGCACGTGGGGACGGTGTGGGTCCCACTGCCCAGCTGGGGCAGGCAGCGATGCTCCGAGCCCTAGGTACCCTCTTTGGCCTCTTGACTTCTCCTGAGGCTGCCAGTGCCGCCATCCTCACCCTCTCTCAGCACAAGGGTGTTACATGTCTTGCAGGGAGTATTGGGAAACACCTCCTTCTGAGAAATAGCACCTTTCAAGTCACATTAGCAGCAGTTTTATTTCTGCCTCGCTTGTTCTCCCTTCGCCCCAGGGTCCCTGGACAAGGCTGAAGACCCAGCCCCCTACATTGTAGGTCCTTCCTGCACCATCTCCAGCCCGCCAGGA
The DNA here is from genome assembly GCA_008711295.1 of Anarhynchus alexandrinus. Taxonomy (NCBI): domain Eukaryota; kingdom Metazoa; phylum Chordata; class Aves; order Charadriiformes; family Charadriidae; genus Anarhynchus; species Anarhynchus alexandrinus. Next base: position 1,888,575 of record VUYV01000017.1, on the reverse strand, counting down.
CGAGGGAAACACAGCCTGTCCAGGCTGCAACAGCTTCCTGAGTGCTAATGGCACAACCTAGATAGAGTATCCTCTCATCAAATATATTTTCTGGTTTTTGGACAAGCAGAGTTGACCCATTTTTTCAAGACAAAGCACCACTCCATGCATCGTCCGCATGGCAAGTATTTTCTAACACCATATCAGTGGGTCAGTAAGTCAGTTATCCTCTTTCCTCCTAAGCAGCTCATTTATGATTAATCATTTACAATGCAAGGGCCAGGACGGGGCAAAGGCTCTCACAGGTTCTCTACCTGGCCGTGGAGCCCCCACATACCTGTCCTTCAAGGGGAGGAGGGCAATGGCAGTGCCCCCATTCCCGGGTGAAGGCAGGCGCTGGAGCACCGGGGGCAGACACTGGCGTAGCCTCTGGACGGTCCCACGGCAGCTGGCGTGGAGAGCCCTGCGGAAGCAGGGACAACTCAGCCCACGGGCGGGTTCAAGTTTTGCCCTTCTGGGCAATAAGTGCTCGGCTCCGGTTATAGGAAAGCCTTCTGAAGAATTTCCAGAGATTTAATACATAAATAATGCACAGCCATAGACTATCAGAGCAGGTGGCAGACACATAATAAAGATCTGGCAAAACCCACTTCTACATTGGGATCGCTGGGGCTTCACTGAAGGTGTTCCTTCTTCCTCCACTATTTCAAAATTGCCTTACGTTATGGTCCTTGCTTCACAGAGTTGCCACTGTCCCCTGGCACTGAAAGCGAAAAAATAATATCTATTTTTAAAATGTATTTTTACTTTGGCATCTAAGGAGTATCAATAAGCAGAATGAAATCAGCCGCCCAGCCCCTACAGTACCAGCTATTTGGAGGGCTGACAGTTTTCAGGGGCAGCGAAGTGCAGGGAAGACAAAGCTTAAGAATTAGTAATTGGTGTGGATATGGTTGGTAAAATGTGCTGAAAGTCGAAGTGGCTCTATTACAAAACAGATCAATTCTGCATTTATGCTGATCGCAGAATCACTCCCCGTGGTTTTCGGCCACTGAGCCCCGGCTGTGGGAAAATGCACTGCCCTGACCCTTCCTGCTGCCGCCTCAAGTCACCTGGAGCACACAGCTACATGGCACCCAAGAGAGAAAGCAGAGCCCCAAGAGCAGGGAGCTGATTTCTTCTCGCAGGTTAAAAAAAAGATAAGGAATTCTTCACTTGGGTGTAAGGCAGAGGTCGGAGCCAGTGTCTGGCAGCATTGCTCTGAAAACCAAGCAGAAGGTTTCAACAGTCACTTTTATGTGTTTTTACAGCCTTTGATTATTTTTTTTTCTGCACTGTCAGATTTTTACAGCACCAGGATTTTGCCAACAGTGTGTGATACCAAAACAGGAGGTTCTGCCAGAGGATTCGCTTGAACACAAAAGGAAGAAGGAGGGCAGCGTTCTTTAATTTTATGTCTGAGAATGAGCAGTTTATAAGGTCTGCATATTTAATGTACCTTGCATTGCTCCTGCATAATTCCAGCCTTGCTTTGGAAGCAAATACATGACTGATCATCTCAGCTGTGTTCAAAAGGTTTCCATTTCTTGACACCAGCTGACATTTTGTGAATTATTTACAGTGAGACACTGCAGCATGCATTACATCCCTCCTAAAAGCTTAATTCTTCAAGGCAACTGTCTGGCTTTCCTGACATTGGAACAACTCATCCAAAGACAGGATGTGGAAGCCTATTTCACCCTGGCCCCTGAAACCAATTGCTGCCATTTTATCAATCTGCAGAGTCAGACAATTAATAAAGCACACCGAGCCTTTGAAAATGAGTGAAATCAAAAGACTACATTTTTTCTGAAGTATCTGACCAGGAAACTGCCAAGCTCACTATGGGAACCTCTGAAAGACGAAGAGGTACAGGCTCTGCTGTGAACATCTTCCTCACCAGCTGCAAAGCTTCAAAACTGCCATATCAGAGAAGACACAGCCCAGCTCAGCAGATCCCCACAGTCACGATGCTAAGTGACTTCCAGGAAAAAGTGCTGAGCTCCTCTGGGAGATGTGGACAGCACCGCCATGCGAGACACTTGAACATGTGTCAAATAACAACACAAACCCAAAGTCTGCATGCTGAGGCACAGCACAGGGTAAGGACATCTATCCAATGGGGTAGAGAGGGGTTGCAGACTAGGACCCCTGTTCCTTGCAGCTCTGTCCAGCAGGGTCTGGGCCAAGCCCGGGGGCAGCTGAGATCCCCATTTCTCTTCACAGCAATTCCCCTCTGGGCTCAACGTGAATGTTACCTTGGTAAAAGTGGCTGCACAGCTCCTGGTGTATCTCACCAGTACGGACCATAAACACAGACCTGATTATCTTTGTGCCGCTTATCTTCAAGGGTAAGGAAAATTTTTCACAGGAGAAGATTTGCTGTTAACCTTTTCTCTTGGAACAGAGAAAGTGTATGAGGTTAATGCCCAAGCACACCTAACTTCAAGCACACACCAATGTACTTAAGCACAGACTTCCCTGTCCAATGTGACACTCAAGCTCACAGAAGATTGCTGAGCATACTTGACTTTACCCAGGTCACCCAGAAAATCCATGGGACAGCTGGAGCTGGACGGTGAGCTCTTGGGTCTTTATGGACATACAGGACTCTCCCTTTTTAAATACATGTGAAATCTTAGACTGGAAGCCCATTTCATGCACATGCTTTAGAAATACAATATTTCATGAGTCATTTTGCATTACATGTTGATCATTCAAAAATTTCTATGCCCTGAAGAAGACGGGCTGTGCAATGTAGCAGCAGCAGAGGACAATAAAGCCACATTGATTTTTTTGGGTGGCACAGGAAGGGCTGAGGTGCAACACAGAAAACAGTCACTTGCTTGCCCTGGTCTTGCTGTGCTACTAGACCAGTAGAGCAGACCAAGGTATAGGCAGATTGCCTTATCCCTTTGAGGTGAAGAGGAAGGCCAAAGCAGGGACCTTTTCAGTAGCTATTGACTGACATATATGGGAACAAGGGAAATCAAGCTGCACATTTGCGACAGCAAGCACATTTGAGAGTGTTGTTTCTTTGAGTAAGACTGGAGCTTTGATGAATCCTCAGCCTCTTAGGCCAGTATGTGGGAAACTACTGTGCTCAAACCATACCAACTCACCTTGTACCATCTGTAAGGCAACAGCATAGAAAGTATCATCAAGAAGGTTCATCACAGCCAATATAACAGGAAGAACAGTGTCAGCTACCTGTCTCCTAAAGACCACACAATGTTCTCTTCCTTGCCTAAGATGCGTGCACAGTCACTGTTACCACGGCATCTGATGACACTCACAATACTAGGCCATTGCTTAGTCCTCTTCTACAACCAGAGGAGCTGAGGCATAGAAAACCATCAGTTACAAGGGAATATCATGCACCACGCTTCATCTTTAGACAGCAAACTTAAATCCAAAGAGTTACATCCTTTGTAAACAGTCCTTTTTCTCATTGGAAGCCAGCTCTTTAGAAAATGGAAATGCAGGTACTTTTTTAAAATATTGCCATCGGCGCCTTACTCACAGTGATGCAGAAAATCAGTCATGAAACCACAGTTTGAACGTGCAGCTGCCTGAAGGTGCAGGATACCACTTCACACCAGGCCTCCGCTTCCTTTCTTTTCAAAATGCCTCTGTTTTCCAGCTGATAGGACTTGCTTAAGTCCCAGTTTATGGTGACTAAGAGGTTTAATGGCTGAAAAAATGGCCTAAGGGTCAGAAATCTCCAGCTCGGTTCAGCCCTGGGTCACTGCATTGATCCGAGACTGCGGACAAGAGCCTGACCTCTCCGAGCTGTTTTATGCCCTGTAGTGAAATGCAAGTATTGTAACTGATGCATTGTTTATAAGTGTAATTGATTTTAAAGAGCCCAGAGCCTCTTGGATGAAGCCACTAATAGCAAACAAAGCTGTTATTGCCATTCTAAAAATTGCTGAAACAAAAGTAATGCTATAAAGAGCAAAGCCCTACCTAGCAGTCTGACTAGCGTTTCTTTTTGTACACTCCTGTTCAGAAAACATGCAGAAAAAGTTATGAAATTTGTACCCTGCTCTGATGAATCAGGCAACACATTGAGGCTATAGTGGCAGCGTAAAGGGAACATTGCCCTATATCCACGCAGAAAAGCGTATGTGTGTGTACACGTGTGGTATCTATGTACTGGAACACACATAGAAGCACATGGGTGCAACAAGGTAAACGCATGTACAGCATTCAGCACAGGTTGGTTGCCAAGCTTTACAGGTGTATGTGTGCAAAAAAAATTTATTTGTCTTCATCAGTTTCACAACTGCATGTATGCTTCTGGAGGAACAGCTGAAAAATGTCTTATGTATAACTATGCCACAATATACAGACATATAATGGAAAAGGGAAATAACATTAAAGAACCCCAAGCAATTTGGCCAGTAAAATATGCTGTGGTCTCCCTGGCAGCCTTTCAGGGAGTAACAGAACTGGTTTAACTGGTCAGCCATCCGCACAAAACTTTAAAAACATTTGCTGTTATTTAACTACAGTATCTAGCATGTCATCTGTAGACCAGTTCCTTTCTGACAGAGCACAAGCTGTGACAGTCCCATATTTTATGCATAGTAAACCTCCTGTCTTCCTGTAAATCTACCCATCTGGTACAAATTAGTGTCTCTGTCAAGGGAAGGTTTTGCTCTTGTTTTTTTATTTGTTACAGAAGAAAATATAAATCTACTCTTTCTCTTTGGAAACTGGACATGGACAGAACATGGCAATGCAGAGAAGGGAAAAGAAAAGCACAGCATTAAAACCAAGCATGAGTGAGGGACAAAAAAAAAAAAATCATTTTCCTACCATCTCACACAGCATACAACCAGAGGCCATTTCACATCTTTATATTCTCTCAACAGCACGAATGTATTTCACATAGAAAACCCTGGGCAGAAATGACCAGAGAGAAACTCCACAGAGTTATACGCCAGCTTACCACGTGGCTTTTTGAGCTGCAAAAGTGACTTTTCCCAACATCCCCCATCACGAGCTGTCAGATACAGGTTTAACGGCCCAAACCCCAGCTGTTGCCACTCAGAACATGATTCAGGCTCTGCACATGTTATGGCACAGGTTGCAGGGCCCTGGCAGCTCACTCCCATACATCTGAGCTATATAAAGGAGCCCTATATCTTGAGCAACTCAGGAGAAAAATAAGCTTTTGCTGACAAATGCAGTCATGCTTTTTTTTTTTTTCTTGCAGAATAGTTATTGGTAAAGTGCTAAATGATGTTTTCACAACACTGTTAAAGGACTGCTTTAAACCAACTGTTTATTCCACAGGCTTGCTAGGCCTGGAAAAATAAAAATATGCCTGCAGTTTTATTGTACTAGTAGCTTATGGCCTCAGCCCAGCAGTCCCTGAGGAGCACCATGTTGATGCTGCTGGGCTAAGCCTTAGCACTTGAGACATACCCAGACACTTTACTGATAAACACAAACAAGCAGCCCACAATAATATTGATTTCTAATGCCAATGACAACATCACTATTACTAGTACAAGTGCCGGCATCAGAAAGTTGCCGAGCATCTCAGAAATAATTCATGCTGATGATAATTTTGCTAGCATTGCCACAGTCTGCCAGAGGAGATATTTCAGGAGCCCGGAGCTGGCGCAGGGGATGGGGACATCGCTCCCCCACGGTGGCTGCGCCAAGAGCTGCCAAAACTGCCGCAGCGTTTCACTTGTGAATTAGTGCCTTTTTCCCTTTCAGGCAACACAATCATCAGCTCTCATCGTCTGCCACCCAGACAGGGAGAACAAATACCAGGACTTGCAGAACAGCCCTTGGGAAGGCTGGCCTTGGACCCGTGTGCTGCCCAGGCAGCGGGGCTTGCTGAGCACCCAGCGGAGATGCAGTAAAGACAGGGGCTGGGCTCAAGTGTCTCACATGCAGCCCTCCACAAAACACATGGCAGGGAAAAAACCCTCTCACAAACACACAGGTTTCTCCCAATTGTAAAAGGCCATCGATGCAATTCTTTTTCTGCAGATTATGAAATCAGGTAGGGTCACTGAGAAGCACAACAAAAGTAAAAAGGTATATTGAGGAATGGCATTACATGTATGAAAACATATATTTCTGTCCATATGTGTCTCATGGCATTGATTTCATCCCCCATTGCTATCGGTAGTAACACACACATAACAAGCGCCAGAGCGTGAGGAAAGCTACATTTATTCATACTGCCATTTGCTGAGTTTGGTTTGTTTGTTTTGCAGGTTTTTGTCCCAGTGTCTGACAAACAGCATGACGATTGCCAAGGATTCTGGTGAAAGCAGCAGCAATGCTTCTGCAATGTCACCCAGTGTGGCCAGTAACGGTTTTCATTTCATAGACGAGCATTTAACTGCTGCAGTGCCCTTTAAATCAATGTGCTAGGTACATGCATTAATATTTAATATTGAAAAGCAATATAAAAATGTGGAAACGCTGCACATAAATAAATGCATTTAATTCAATACAGTTACACCAAAGCTGAATTTGGCCGGCTTCTATTGACTTTTGCAATTAAAAACAGAAGTACAAATCAACTAGCTGCTAAAAGAAAGAAACAAAACAAATATGTTGCTTTGGGGAAAATATACCCAAAGACTGAAAGAATAACTGTATGAAGGGATAGGTTAAAACCTGAAATACAGAACACATATTTTTGTGTAGGCTAAGCATTTGGAAAGTGCTCGTGCAATGCTATGGCAGTATTTCCTTCACAGAAAGATGTATGTTGAAGAAGGAAGGCAAAAGCCAGCTTTGTGGTAAGGTGGGTGACTCTCAGCAATAACCAGGTTCACTGCAGTGAGGTACACCCAGCAGTTTTGGGGCTTTTGTTTTAATAAGCCCACTGACCTTGGAGTTTTCACAAGTGCTTGTAAATTAGCTCCGCACCACCTTTGTTGTATGAGGACAGGCTGTGTGTGCATCTATTACCCACATAATGAATGTCGGAAAAGCAGGATTCAAATTCACGTTGCAGCCAATTAAAACTGGACTGGAAGACATGCCAGGGGACTGTGGAGCAGCCACAGCTCTCCGCTAGTTACTGGCGAAACCTTTCACCTGTGGCCTGTGCTTTCAACTGTGGACCCATGTGCAATGCCCCCCCCAAGTTTCCAAAGCAAACACACACCATATGCTGAGTGTTGTCCCTGCCAGGCTTCACCAGGGGCTTGGTTTGCCAAGTGCTGTGCTCGGAGAGAGCACAGACCACAGCGCAGCTGAAGCACGAGATCATTTCTGGGCAAGACAGTCGCAGCCCACGAGCATTTCCCACTTGCTCGGATGCTCAGGCCCAGGAGAGAAATCCTGTAAAAAACAGTTTGTGCTGAGACAAAAACAGCTCACACAACTCAAACCTTCTAAAACACCTTAGAGTCAATGTGTTCAGAAATAAACCTGAGAGTGTCTCTAGCTTCTTGTACCCGTTGTAACCCCCCATCACCCCTCTGCCTCACTGCTCACCTTCACTTTCATGCTTAATACTTGTGAGCAGGTTCCAGTTTTGAAACAGTGAATTATGGAGAGACGGAAAGCCTTTTCCTAGTCAAGAAAGCAAATATTCATATCCCACAGCTATATTACAGTTTGCTTCCCATAAAGGTAATAACCCCTCAATGTAAGTCACATGTGCAAGCCTCCAATATTGCCTTTCCTTGTCCCATCCCCAGGCACCATGCGATACCTGCAACCCCAAACCAGTCAAATATTCCACATGCTTGAAAATGTTTGGAAGTTAACTCACAAGAGACACTGGGGTCTTTGCACTTCGTGCAGGAGCTTTCCTCTTGGAGACACTGAAAGTTTCAGGGTTTGACAAGAGCAGGATTGCAGAACTGAGCAGCAGCAGCAAACATGAGCTAATCAGTGAAGACAACACAGTACGCAGCAACCTCTTCTAAGACTGGTTCCATCAAAATGAAAGACCTTCCCTGCTCCACACGTAACACTTGATCAAGATGGCATTGTGCATTTGGATCACATTAGGGTGAAGGAGGGAACTGCTTGGGAGTAAAAGTCCTTTTCCCTATGGACATTTCATATCAGTATCTCTTCCTTTATTGCTGTATTTTGCAATGGTCCAACTAGTGCTGCACAGGTTGCTTTTCTGACGAAGGAAATAGCAACGGACAAAAACAGTGTAGAAGCATCCAGAGAAACCTAGTTACTCATAATTTCAGATTTCTAGCCACTGCATTATGATTCAATATTTCCCAAGAGACAGGCTAGTGATGCTTTACCCTGTGGCAGAGGAGCAGTGATGTCTCATGATCAGTGACAGCTGTGAAAGTAAAATTTGCATCTCTTTCATTAACGGCAGCCAAGAGGAATTATGTACAAATGGATAAATGCACCCTCAGCCTGGTATTGGAGGCTAATATGTCACTGCTGTTTGCCTATATAATCTCCTATCTCTATAAAAGACCATCATACTCTCACACCTATATCCGGCAAGTGGTAATAGAAAGTGAAATAAAGGACCATTGACACCTGGGCAACTTAAAGAGCATGGCCAGAAATAGCACTTGGAGGCTGCTGTGAAAGGATGGCAAGCAGGGGATGAGAGTTGCCTTGCTGTGGGCTGCTGCTGGGAGAAAGAGGACGTTACTCATTGCCTCAGAGACAACACAAGTGTTGTTTTCTTTATCCCCCACAAAATTTTAAAATCTCCTTTGCTCAGGAATGAGCACTGGGGTTTGGGTGGACCATGGTGGTTCCAAGGGTGGTGCCCCAGCACAGGGTTTTCCATCTTTGCCCTGTCCTAACTGAAACAGAGAATCAGTGTTCACCATGAGACGAGAGCAAAACCAGAAGAGATGTGGTGTCCACCCATTCACACCTGTGAGTCTAGGCTCCAGTTTAACCAGGACTCTGGGCAGACAGACACTCCAGGAATGCTCTTACTCTGTCATCTGCAAAAATTATGTTTTCACCCCAATCTCCACACATTTCAGCAGCACTTTTGCTATTAAAGCAAAGGTTCTCTCTGATCTTACTCTATTCCCACAACTTCTCAGCCAGTTTAAGGACCCTGATGTGTGACCTCTGACGCAGTCCCTTGCTGGAGCCACTGACAGCAGCGGCAGGCCTGAGCCAGGGATGGTCTGTGGGGTCTCACCAGGTCCACCATGGGGACATGCTGGGGCTGGCAGAGAAAGGAGGGGGTGAATGACACAAGAGGCTCTTGTCTCAAGGATGTTCAAGCAGCAGCCGGTGAATGAAGTTAGCACATTGCTGCAGAACCATGGCAAACAGTTTAGCATTGGCCATATGAAAATTATATCGCTGTTTTCCCATACTGAAGCTTGTTTTCATAACTTTTGCAGCTCCACGTTGCCACACAAATATCTTCATCTGGGCCAAGAAGGGGGTGAGACAACTAGCCTCTTCCATTGGCCTCCTCCGCAGGTGCCATACCAAGGACCATTAGCCCCTCACGCACTCCACTGCATTTTGGACAAACTACCCAGAGCAGCAACACAGAAGCTTCCCACCACAGACAGGGACCGAGGTTTTCACTGTCAAGTTTGCTGTGCTTGGTTATTGTTTCCATCAATGCTTTCTTAGATCCGAAGTTACTGTATTTTTGTCCTGTCAAGTGCAGTGACCCATATTAACCTTATTCATGCAAATCAATCATCTACTCATTTCCCTCCTCATGCGCTGGCTTCAACAACAGATTGATAATGAGGACAGTTAGACAGGCAGATACCATATGATTAGGCGTTCACCTCAGAGGGCACTGCAGTATCTGGCCCACTTTTCTCCCCTTTATCTCCGTTCTTAGACATTGCCTTTCTCAAGGATAAAGAAAAAGGAAAGGAGAGGCAGGGGAAATCTGAAATCCGGGCCTTCACAGAGTTTTTATGCTTAGGCTCAGCTATAGTTACAGAAAGTTGTTTTATTCAGGCTTGGCTACTACATCTTAATGATCTCCCAAACTGTGTCGCGCTGTGGGGCCGCAGTGCCGGGCATCTGTTGGCTGGACATGCTTGAGCACACACACTTTGGGAGTGTCATATTTTAAATACGCCTTTGTCTCCAGAAAGGAAAAAAAAAAACTCCTGACAAGGCAATGAAGCCCCAGAAAGAATTTTTTTGGAGGCAGAAGCGTTCGAGGGCAGAGGGAAGGTTAATGAAATGTGTGAGGCAACAGAAAGAATTTTCTATTTTTCCCCTGTGGTAGCTGGTCATTTGCACTGAAGTGAGCAAAAAAATTCAAAATGAATAAAGCATTAGATACTAGGCAGTAAGACAGAATTACAGGGCTGGAGCAGAGTTGTCTGGAGAAATATAGTACAAGTTAACCATCTGATTGCTGTCAGGGCAGAGCACTGATCCCTCACAAGATCCCTCTGTGCAGCACTGCCCCTTTCATTCACAGGCTGCTTAATTCAGCACTTTTATCAATGGGAAAATGGTCCCATACTCTCATTATTGTTATTTTAATGCACAGACTCGGGGGTGGGGTACAAAGGAAGCACACCTATCACTGCATAATCAGGCGTGCTGTCTTTGTGCCAGCATGGGTGATACGTTGCCCCAGTGGCCCTTCTTGCTGCTCATGGCTCGTGTCTCCAGTAGCATCTATCAAGCCCAAGGGCAAGTGGTGGTCAGGGAATGACACCTGCACTAAATGTTCAGGGATGGACTAGGCTGGGCCAGGGTACAGGAGCTGCTGCCTCCCCAGCGCGGGCAATTCAAGATATCTCCTCTCCTGCTGCTCGCTGCTGGAGCCCCACCACAGGTCTGTGGATGTGCTGACCAGCAGCAGCGCCTGCAGCCCACATCCCACAGCCTGGCACAGCTGAGCACGTCCAGCAGGTTCAAAGTGGGGCATACATCTAAGCACTTCACTGAACCAAGACGCACACGCCTATAGTAAATGTGGTCCCTCTACAGCCTACGTCTCGTCACAGCAGCCCACCTGATCCCATGTACTGCAAAAGATTTCACTTACAGATTTACTTTAAAATGTAAGGTGAGAGCTTATACTTTCCCTGAGGGCAAGGAAGATACTGAAAAACTAAATATACAGCTCAGTAACACAGAAGAGTTAAGAAATATGAAGCCATGTTTAATGGGAATATATAATTGTTTGACACCTGTCACCGAAGTTTTATCATACCAGGAAAACAGGAGGAAGAACAACATATCAGGGAACACCTTCAGGCTGGAAATACATAAATCACACAGCTAAGTGGTTCACAAATACCATCTTTCTTCAATGCTGTCAACAAGAAGTCCAGGACTCACCTGAAATATGTGTTATTCAGAAATAACTCATGAAGCGATTTCTGCAAATGATCTTTGTTCTCACAAGGAGTTTGTGACAACTGTTTGGCATCTGAAATTGTTTGCCTCTGTTTCATCTAGCTAATGAGCCCAAATTATTGCTTTGGTCATGGCAAGGTTTAGACTCAGATTGCTGGAGCAAATTAATTCACCTAATAATTTCAAAACCAGTTTCCCAACACTGTTGCATGCATTGGCATAATCCCTGCACATCTGCAGTGCAGGGCATAACCTCTATTTTCAGAGCTGAACAGGGCTGCTTAGGACCACCAGGGAGAAGCCACAGCAGCCCATCCCAAAGCCCCACGGCCTGGCTGTCGCTGCCCCTACCCTGGGGACCTCCACTCGATGGGACCAGCGGGACTGCTGGAGCCGGACAGAGAGAAGATGGTGCTGCCAGTGCAAAGCCTGAGGGGTTGTGAGTTGCCCCGCTGACCCCCTGAGCAGAGACCCCAAAGCTCACCAGATGGTCACAGAACAGGGGGGATAACACACACTCCTGCTCCGTGTCCAGCTATCACCAAACAGCAGGAAAGCCCAAAGCGCAGACGCTCAGCTCAGGGGACACTTGCCAGAGCCACGGTTTGCAGCCGTAGGGTGTCTCGGGGCCAGGCTGAGAAGCAGTGAGACAGTGCTTGGATCTACCTGGCCTCAGATTATCAGAGGGCCAAATACAGAGCAGAATCATCCACAAGAGAGACCCGAACATGCCAGTAACACACGGACTCTAATACTTCTGCAGGTGCCTTCGGCAGTAATTTCATTCTCTGTGTTTTATATAACATCATGATGAAAAGCTCAGGAAGAACAACTGAAAAGAAGTAGTGGGTCATAAGAAAGAACCAAAGGAAGGCTAAAAAGAAAGAAGGGTAAGCTTTTCTGCTTATTCCCCCATATGCTTATATGAAGAATTGAGTGCTTTAAATTTTGAAACCATTTCTTAAGCACAGTTTAGCTCATGAAACTCATTATGCAGCTTAAGTTTAAAAAGGAGACTATTTAAATTATAGCGACCTTCTTTGGAACGGCTTTGAAAATCACTGGAAAAAGTCATTATCCAGGAGCTACATGATCCTCCACCATTAAAGGGAAGAGCTTTACAGGATCCAAAACAATAACTGAATGACATTGTGAACAAAGATAAAAAGTGCAGTTACAGTAACACATTTAATTTAAAAAGCCATGGGTTTTGGCAATGTTATAAGCTTTCATTATTCAGGGCACACGCCAGCTTCCCATCAAATGGGATTATAAACAAACTTTTTTTCTGGACAAGTTAATTTGTGATTGCCCATTTCAGGACCTTTTCATCTGTGTCTCAAAAATTCTTCTGTCATCACTGAATTCTGGATTAGATGGACAACTCATCTGCTATGGCAATTCCCAAGCTCCTACTCCAAACATGTAAGTTAAAAAGGAATGCAAACCCAACTTAGATTCTCCTAAAGAACCTGANGAACGGCTTTGAAAATCACTGGAAAAAGTCATTATCCAGGAGCTACATGATCCTCCACCATTAAAGGGAAGAGCTTTACAGGATCCAAAACAATAACTGAATGACATTGTGAACAAAGATAAAAAGTGCAGTTACAGTAACACATTTAATTTAAAAAGCCATGGGTTTTGGCAATGTTATAAGCTTTCATTATTCAGGGCACACGCCAGCTTCCCATCAAATGGGATTATAAACAAACTTTTTTTCTGGACAAGTTAATTTGTGATTGCCCATTTCAGGACCTTTTCATCTGTGTCTCAAAAATTCTTCTGTCATCACTGAATTCTGGATTAGATGGACAACTCATCTGCTATGGCAATTCCCAAGCTCCTACTCCAAACATGTAAGTTAAAAAGGAATGCAAACCCAACTTAGATTCCCCTAAAGAACCTGATTTTTTTTTTGACGTATTTAACTGGTTTCATATTAGTAACAATATCCTCAGCCAATAAATTCTCCTTCCTTTGTCCTGAAAGTTTGTCCATCCCAGCATGTGGTTCCCTAACAAGGAGGTTATTTTCAAGATATTAGTCAACACTGAAACGTCCATTTCAACTGAAGCTGCTTTAGTAGCTTAACTAGGTGATCATATGGTAACTCCTGTTATTATCAATGTAGCTGTTACAAGATGCCTGTCTTGGCCATGCGAATGACAGGGAATGTGTGAGAGCATTCGTTGCGCTTCAATCTTCAGTTCTGCAGGAATTTGAAAAATGTGCAATAGCAAAAATCACACTTTCTCTGATACTTGAGAATTTAAAATTGAACCCATGAAATCCTACTGGCAAAAATAGCTAATGATCAGATTAGTTCACCCAGAACAGACTACCTTTATTAATGTATCCGATCACATAGAAATGCTCAAGCTGAATATATACTCCTCTGTATAAAGTCTCTGTATATAGCCTCCATGAACAATTCACTGTTCTTCATTCAATACTTCTACCATACAAAGCATTAATTAGTGTTCTTGCATATGTCAAATATTTAGAAGACCTTTTACCTTTTGCAGAATGCTATTTCTGTACAGGCATAATTATCATGGAAAATATTACTTACTTATTTTACTACCTGCTTAGCATAGCCAGTTTTAAATTTCACAAAGTAAAACAACCCAAGAGTCAATTCGAAGACTGTTATATTTAAAACATAATACTTCTTTCGGTTCATATTCCTCTTGGCCTGAAGTACTTATAGATAAATTTTAAAAATATGAACCTTTATTTTCAGTTTCTGTTCTCGAACTGGTAGTACATGGATTTTACACATTGCAAGCCATTCAGCTCCTCTTTAGTCTTGAAGACTGCTCCTCCATAACTGAAATATTTTTCCCCATTAGTGCTGTGGTGCAGAAGTTGTGCTGGCTTGAACTACAAGCCACAAACAGTTGTGATACCAAGCACTACCCAGCTGCAGTGCTGGTCCTCCCAGTGCTGGGATCTACAAGTGCTTTGCTGTTACCTGCCTCAGGGAGGCTACAACTTCCATCATGCTGCAATAGTGGGGAAAACACACATATGTCTTGCAACTGTCTTTACAACCCGGTCATTGAGAGTTTAAATCTTTACTGTGCTTGCATGAGATTGTGCCTTCTTTATAAGTTCATTTTGTCAGGGGAGCCTGAAAGGCAGATCATTTTCTACAGCAGCACTAACAACAGTTATGTTTGGAAATGGGGATGTATTTGCCATCAGCTGACAATGGGTCAGTTTGAAGTATGGTAGTGGCAAGTCCTAAGCTTCAAGTGGCAAATGAGTTGTCCCTTATCTTAAGTGATTGTCTCCTATTTATTTGATTTATTTCTGAAGATGCAAAGTCTTCACTGATAAGAAATTGACTCCAAGAGCAGAGCTAAATTGCACATCTTAAATGAAAACTTCATATTTGAGATTCTGGCTATTAAAACATCGTACCTCTGCTTTCACACCTGTGATGCTCATGATGAAAAGGTATGCAGACAAGAAGACTTCTGTGAAGGGTCACCGGTGGCAATGTGAGTACCAGGGGCTTGTGGGTATGGGTACTCTGTTGAAATGACTCAGAGAGAAGGGTGCCAGGCAGGACTGTGAACACTGCTGCAGCCAGCTCCTTCCAGCAGGCTCGCAAGTTTTGGGGAGAGAGGCCTTCCCAGAGGTCGGTGCAAACTTTTGCCCAGGTGCAGCAGCCAGAGAGCAGAGGAGAGCTGGAGTCACAGGGGTTCACTCTATTGCACCACTGTCCTGTTACACCCCTGTTGTACTGCTGGGCTACAAAGACAAATTGGAGGCAGAGGGGACAGTCTTCCACTTTCTGTGGAGGTGTCCAGTGAGGTTCAGCCAAGGACGGTGCTGGGTTCGCAAGTAACTGAAGGCATACCTTGTACAGAAATAACTTCCATCTCCAAAAAAAACCCCAACGTCTGAAAAGCATTTTCTAAATAATTCCTCCCTGTCTAAGATAAGTCCTTAAGGACTAACCTGTATGATTCCACCTTTTGGCATCTCAGGCTAGTTATATCCCATACATTTATCTCAAACTAAATACTGCTTTCATTAAGCCAGTATTAGTCCGGTATGCTGGATGTAGAGAGCAGACAGAGTGAGGATGACCTAAGGTTAAACATAAGTTCCATTTATATATTTTCAAGTGATCAAGTTAATCTACATGTACATCCTCAGTGTGACAGTCACTAATAGGCCATAGCAGTTCAAACCAACCCTTTTAAAGGAGATGTTACATTTCCTGGAAGGAGCAGAGAAGTGATTCTGCACAGATCTATGAAGATAACAATAACTGCCGTAAGGCTTTACTGTAACTTGTCAAATATAAGGCACCATGCAAATGGAGCAGAACATAAAAGACATTCCAGCCTAGCTTCTAGCAAAGCTTGCGAATGAGTTCTTGCTAAGAAATGTGAAAACGCAGAAGACGGCAAAGTGACTTAAACATAAAGAGTGGACTATTCATAGTCATTCCCTTGGTGATAAATTAAGTAATTTTTTTTTCAAAGCTGTATGATACATTTTGATAATATAAAAATGTCACATATTGCCTGTAATATAGTACTCCCTCTTTCAGCTGAGGATAAAATTGGAGACTTGGATCAGGTGCACATAATTGCCTCTATGGGCACAGTTGTCTGAAACCCTGGAAGTAATGAAGTTTTTTTCCTAGCTGTTTCTTATTAGAGAATTAAAAAATTAATAATCCAGGGGGCTTTTTTTGAGACAGAACTGCATTGTGAATTTTTGTATCTGTAAAAAGTGTGCAACAGCCAAACTGTTTGAACCTTGACAACATATTCTCTTTTGCAGATGATTTTGGAACACAGCATGAAGAAACACTTTCCTTTTACAGATGAATAGCAAAGTGGTGTGAAATTTTCTTCTAGATAATTGTTCAGTTCAAATACTAAATTATGCAGCAAAATCCACCATAGATAGTCATAATTTGACCCTAAAGACTATAACAAATTCTGAATCACTTTTCTTCATCTGCCAAAGAATTTCAGAATTATAAAAAATTCATTTTGTCAAATGTGAACATGCACAAATATCAAAGCATCCTCTCACCAGACAATTATGCCTACATCCTGCTGCTGAAAGGCTAAACATACTTATCAGCTATTATCATTTACTTCTGAATATCAGGTCTACTAAAAGAATCTAATCTCTCATGCGCTAGCATATACAAACTATACATTCCTTGAAGAAAAAGTAGGAGCCCAGAATTTGCTTCAGCAAACTATATAATTTATTCTATAGTCAGGAAAGCATTTGTCTGGAAACACTTTATAGTCAAGCAGGGAATTGGAAAGTGATTTCATTCCATCATATATTCAATCTCAGGCCTGATTGCAGATTATGAAACTGAATTAGCAATTGAAACAGGCTAATCTTGCTCTATTCTCTCGTACTTTTTATTTTGCAGAAAATGATGCTGGCTATTCGGGGTTTCAAGCTTGCCAGCAGGCTAGATAGCATTTGTTTATATCAACAATATTGTAGGCTTAGAAACACAGTAGTGTTTGTGCATGCAACTTTCAAGATCTTTTGTACTTCATCAAAATACCATTTTAAATAACAATCTGAAAATTACACTGGCTGAACTTTTATTTTGGAGAGCAAAAAATATACTTTGGTAAGATGTATTTTGGAACAGACAACAGGGGACAATTAAAAGTTCACCTTATAGCCAATGACATATAAAATATATACATTTCTCCCACCACACTCAATGTGTGTGGGGCGTATCTGATAGACCATCCTCTTCTCTGGTCCTGTATCACCTGCCTTATTCAGCACCCAGGGCAGACATAGTCTGAATTCAATCAGTCTGCAGCAGGAACATGAAATCCTCTCTCCAAAGTGAAGAGGTCATGCCATGATCCCTTTCCTTCCCCCAGAAGCATCAGGTACCCCTTTTCTGTGGCTGGGGGACATGGTCTTTCCTCCCCAAGGCAGACTGCAACCCCACAGGCTCGACCAACAGCATGATCCCTCAGCCATGAATGCTTCCCATTTCTCTTCTCCCTTTAACACCCTGCTGGGAGGCCTGGGATAGCTGGGATACCTGCGAACTGGTGTCTTGGAGCGTCTCCAGGTCCGTACAGACCTTTACCAGAGCAGTTATGCTCAGGTGGCATGTTCTTACTTTCCTCCTAGATCCTGTGGAATAAATACCTCACTTTGAAATGGAAGATGCTGCACTAGTTGCACAGTGACAGCAGTTGAAGACATTGTACTGGGCAATGAGTGGGTCCCGAGAACTGTATCTGGTAGAAAATACTGCCCTGTGTTTACCTCAAAGAGAGCTCCATAGACTGAATTACAGCTGTGGATCTGGCTTGTGGGCTTTGGGCTGGTGAGCCAGCACCTTGGTCTTTCTCCCAGATGGAAGAATCAGTAAGGTTTTACCCTCTGCAAACATTATTTCTTGAGTGTTTCCACAAATTTTGTTTTAATTATTATCTTTCCAAATGCAAAACTGTGCGCTCATGTTCAAAATCAGGCAGAAGCTTGCAAGAGGAGAACATTGCACTCCACATCCGCTGTGCAGGACACAAAGTGCTCTGCTCTTTCTGATAACAACACTGATTGTTGCCAGTAGACATAGTTGATTCGTTTACGAATTTTATAGACATAGGGACATTTTCCTATGCAAACCTTACTGTGACAGGCTTTTTTCCCCACCCTCCATGACATTGCTTCCAGTGGGTCAGCAGTGATGTGCACTGCCACAACAATCACAACCACAGTCACTCATCTTTTTTCCAGAATGAATTTTCAAAGTATGTCCCTAAAGGGGATGTCTTTGAATAGCTTAGTCAGAATTTAATTTGGCAACTCACTTTTGGACATGGAGCACTTGAGTCAGCAAGTCTGCAATGGCCATGTTCCTACAGACTTCTTCACTTAAAGAAAAGTCATGGACAGTATGATGTTTGAGAGAGTTACTTAGGCATGGCATTAGAACATCTCTCCTCATTTATCAGCAAACAGCTTGGCAAAGACCGCAACTGATGTCACTGTTGCCTTATTTGCTTTCTCTGAAGTTAAAGCAGAAATTTAGGCCTTCCTTTTCTGCTTTTGATGTAATGGCATTTTAGAAAAGATGTTCCATCCCTGGCAGAAGCATGGTATATCAATAGATCAATTTGTTTTTCTCAGAGGTTTCTGTTACACCTAATTGAAAACTGAATTTTTACAGATAAAATATCTTTCTGGATCAAGGGGAGGAGGGCCTTTTATGTCAGGGGCTTTTCTCCTCTGTTGTTATTCCCTGCAACCCAATAATGAGAAGCTCATCATAGCCAAGTCCAAACACTACAGCCAAGCACAAGCTGTTCTTTTGTTGCTGCTGTGCCCCTTTTATTTTGACCTGCACTACAGCCTGGCACTGCAGTGCATATGCCCACACAACTGCTGCCATCTCCTGAGTCACTGGGAAATGAAAAACAAAGCTGTGACTCAGCAAAATGCCAATCAAACCGGAAAAGAATATAATGTGCAACACAGAAGAGTAAACCTCAAGTAACTCAAAGCCCAAAGGACAATAAACATCGAAGAAAACCACCACTTTTCCACGGAAGGATATTCCTCATTAAAATGGCATCATCCATCACCAGCTGTTACAGCAGTTAAAATAAAAACAGCTAAGAATACATCAATATCTCAGATGCTAATGTTTCTTTCTCTCTTCTTACATGCACAACAAGCTTAAAATAGGTAACTGTATTAGTGCTTGATTTTTACAATATATTGTTCCTGCCAGCCCAAGATATCTCTCTCTAAAAGCTTCCTAACATGCAGGCTTCAGTTGAGCCTGGCTTTGCTCAGCCTGTCAGCTACCCCGTGAAATTTCCAACTTGGAGACGTCAGCTCTTTCCTGATTTCAGATGGCTTCCGGGTAGCAAGAGAGTTTTAACCTTCCCCTTCTCTGGCCACCTTAGCAAAGCAGGAGACACCAAGGAGAGAGGGGACTCGTGCAGAGCGTGTGGTTTATCCTTCCTTTCACAGGTTTGTTAAGAAACCTCCGAGCCCATAGCGAGCCTTGGAGTGAGCGAAGTGGAGACATTCATGATTGCATTACTTGGGGAGCTTCACTTCTGAGGACCCTGCAGAAACCAAAAGGGTTTACACACACACTGGGAGGGTGCCTGGCCAGACCAGCCTGGTGTTCTCAGCCATCAGCTTCTTCCCTGGCTTCCTCTTACCGAGAGCAGCGCAGACTTCACCCCACACAGCAAAACATGCGAACTTACTCCCGTGCACTATCTAATTAGTCTCAGTGGAGAGCGAATCTCAAAATGTCAGCTCCTGCAAGCCACGCTGACCTATACCAGCTGACGATCTGCCTTTTAAAGGCTCTCAAGGGCACATTAATTGGATCTGAGTGTGACATTCTCCATCACAGCTGCCTGTTCAAGGAGAGCTGTAGTGTAAGGGGAGAATGGTGAAGTTAGTACAAAGCTGAAAACACTAAGTGCTTCGATGTCTAAACATTATGGTTTAGGATATTTCTATTTCAGCAGTACCCAAGTCAGGAACTGGGAGACCACTGGGAGACACAGTTGTTTCCCACCCAGCTACAGAGCAGCCTGTAACACTGGGCACACATTTGGTTTTGCACACTGTCTTTTGAGCTATTATTTTTTGCTTACAGTTTTGAGTAATGAACTCGAAGATGAAAGAAACTCTCTACTCTATCCAGAAAGAGCAAAAGAAAGCAAAAGTACGAGGAAAGCCTTTACAGGATTGTTCCTTTATTTTTTGACGTACGTTTTCAGAATGAGAATCTCACCTCAGACCTCCTCCATGCCACATCTTGGTGACACATAGCTTCCACTGACCTCTGTTTTGCACTGCCAGTGGCTATAGCCAGATGCCCAAGCCAACAGCAATTGCTGAAAGCCACAGCTGGGCTCCAGTCCCTGCTACCCAGCTGAGTCTCTTTGGATAACAGCTCTTCAGAGTTTGCCAGTCTGTCGCACTTTGCCACTGCCCATGTGCAGAACGCCTGCATCCTTTTGGATTGTGCTCAGAAGTATTAAAAAAGGACTCTGCTGCTGCAGTCTCTTATAAAGCATACTCATTTCCAGGAGCTGGTGCAGACAATGATACATTTACTCCAACGTCTCGCACATTTCCAGCTGCAAACCAGTGCCAAGAGTTTCTCTATAGCTTCTCCAAAACACAGGCAGCAGGGCTGAGCTGTCCCTGCATCACTCTCTGTTCATCGTCCACCTTGAGCAATAGGATGGGGAGAGGGAAAAGAAACCTGCCCCCCTCCCCACCTCTGCACTAGGTCCCCTCCTGCCTCAAGCTTAGTGACAGCCAGGTGGCACTCAGCTGCTTCTTGGTGTGCCCACAGCACAACTGTTGTTCTACAATAGGAGATGGACCTAAATCAAAGATCCCAAACCCAGAGTTGAATCCTCCAGAGACCATGGAGCATGCTGGTCTGGGGGCTTTCTGCTGTGATGCCATCAAGGCTGAAGGTGCTCTGTTGCAAGCTGAAGCTACAAAGGTTGGCAAGAGCCATTCTGCTTCTGAAATCAGCTGGCTTCTCCTCCTAGACCAGAGAAATGAAAGAGATGATGAAATTTTTAAAGAGAGAGAGAGAAGGAACTTCAGTGCCCCAGGCAGCAGAGCTAAAGCAGATGGTGAGATCTGCTGGGGGGAGATAACCACAAGGAAAATAACAGCAAAACATGAGCACTGACTATTATCAAATAACTACTGAAGCAGAAGAATCAGTCTAAAATCAAGTGACATACTGACTAAGGCTGAAGTTTATAAAGGAAATGCTTTGTCAATGCTTCCATAAGGAACACAGGCACAGCAACCATCAGGAAAGAAAAGAGGTAACTGGGTAGTTTTGATGGGCTACATTTAAGAGGATTTTTGGTGTCAGCTTCCAACAACCAGTTTAAAAAAAACCAGAGACCTCTTACCTCACCAGCTTGTGGGAAATTAGCCTGGATAATGGCCATTTACGCTAATACATGCGCAAATCCCCTTGCGAAATACAGAATGCGCACCCAAAGCCACCTGGACACCCAGGTGGGGGAGCAGCAGCAGCAGTTGCTTTTCTCTTAAGAGCTGAAGGCTCAGAGCACTAGCAGCTAAGAATTGCCCAGGCCCCGTTTAAAGAGTCAAAGTGATTTTTATGGGAATCGTGCCCTCTGTTGATGCAGGTGAAACACTTCACAAAGATGATGCTGCTAGCTGAAGCATGGCTGCTTTAGTAAGACATGCTCTTATTTAGGAAAGGGTTGTTTTTGTTTGGTTGGTTCAGTTTTGAATGATACTTTTCAAGTAAGCCCATAACAAATATCTCCTGACAAGGACTGGGCAGGAATGCACCAACCTGAAAAAAGTTTTCATGGTCGCTACTTATAAATTTCCCCCCCTGGGAAAAGCATAAGAAAAGCAGGGCCATGTGTCCACCTCCCTCTGTTGTCCGTGCACCTGAGATACGACAAGCAGTGGCTTGAGCAAACAGGAGTGGACAAGGCCATGCGCTGCCGTGTGTGCAAGTTGCTCCATTTGTGGAGTTTCAGTGTCTGAATTAAAAAGCAGAGGGGGATTGATAAGAATAACAATAAATTAAATTAAATTTATACAATAAATTAAAACTTTACAAAATATCTGGATTGCTTCAGTGTTCCTTCAGACATTTGTCTTTTCCAAATCATGCATCTAACAAATATTTTCCCCCAAAAGAAATCAGAGGAGGCAATGAAACTGCACTTGTCTTACTAAATGAAATATGCCATATTTGGCATACAGACTATACCAATATGGCAATACAGAATGCCCATGACTTTTCCCTTAAGTAGTGTTCTTTAAGCAAGGATCTCTAAGCAAGCGTGTTATCTCCCTAATGTTTTTCACTCCTCTAACCAAGAGTGCAAGACTCTGGCTTGCCTGATGTCAGATGTACCATTGGGTACAAACCATTGGGGCAGCCCCTCTAAGCACTCTTTTTGGCTTTCTGCCCTGTAGCCTTTTCTATTCAGACGTGGGTGTTCTGTTCATTAGGGAGATTTCCAGTAGCATTCACCCGAAGCCTTTCTAAAGTCTCACTGCTTAGTGGCAACCTCCTCTTTATTGATTTTTTTATCATCCTTTTATTCCATTTACCTTCACACTACCATTTTCTTTTTCTTGTTTGTCACACTTGCTGTAGCTGTAAGACAGCCTTCCCAGCAACCAACCATAGATGTGTTATTTAATAACCTCTGATAAGGATATTTTTTTTTTTTTGAGTAACAAAAAATAAAAATATTACAAGCACTGATTTCAAATCTTGGTGCAATTCTTGGATTTGAGTTTCAAGCAGATTGGCTGCAGGGTACATGCACAGACACACACTTGCATAGATAAAGCATGGCCAGCAGGTTGAGGGAGGTGATTCTGCCGCTCTACTCCGCCTGGTGAGACCCCACGTGGAGTACTGGGTGAGCTCTGGTGTCCCAAGCGTAAGAAGGACATGGACCTGTTGGAGTGAGACCAGAGAAGGACCACAAAGAAGATCATAGGACTGGAGTCCCTCTTCTATTAAGACAGACTGAGGGAGTTGGTGTTGTTCAGCCTGGAGAAGAGAAGGCTCCAGGGAGACCTTATGGTGGCTTTCCAGTACCTAAAGGGGGCCAACAGGAGAGCTGGGGAGGAATTCTTGTTCAGGGAGTGTAGTGGTAGGATGAGGGGTAACAGTTTTAAATGGAAAGAGGGTACATTTAGATTAGATATTAGCAAGAAATTCTTCACTGTGAGGGTGGTGAGGCACAGGAACAGGTTGCCCAGGGAAGTTGTGGATGCCCCATCCCTGGAAGTGTTCAAGGCCAGGTTGGATGGGGCTCTGAGCAACCCGGTCTAGTGGAAGGTGTCCCTGCCCATGGCAGGGGTGTTGAAGCTAGATGACATTTAAGGTCCTTTGCAACCCAAACCATTCTATGATTCCATGATTCTGTGTCAAAATCTGAAGAGTTCTGTAAAGACTTGTTATTTCCACCTCAGAAATGAATAGGACATTTGCTATCAGAGATCAAGACATAAAACTTGGGAAAAAGCTAATGCGGTTCACTTACAAACTTTAAAGACAAGGACTCTGGCATCTGCCCAATAACAATACTGGCTGATGCTCAACAGAATGGGAAAAGTCTCGTAAGACTCCAAGAAACTTTGGAAATGTTAATTAAATGTTGAAGTTGAGATTTTAAGTCGATGCACTCAGCCTGAACCCTTGTTTGCATTGCTGCCTGTGCCTAGCAAATCACACAGCTGTCTGTCACGCAGTGGCTTTCCCAAGCCTCACCATTTCTCTATAGGGAGATAATATTAATCACCTAATACCCACACAAGGTGACCCTGGCAGGAGGCTACCAGGGGAGGCTAACACCTTCACTTCCGTCACTTTTTACCAGCCTTGTCCTGGAGTGGCTGGGGCTGCTGCTGCATAGCCTGGGGGCAACTACTGCTCATCCTGCTCAGACACCAGGCATGACTAACATGAAGGGAGTTGCCTTCTTGCAGATTTACTGTAGCCCAAAGGGAAAATGAATACTGATTCCCAACCCTTAGAGACTGCAATACATACATATTTATGCTAGATCATCATGTGACAGGCAGAAACGTACACTGTGATGACAGCTTCATTTGGCACATATGACGAAAACCAAAGGAAAAAAAAGGATCCTAATAGGTCACCATTGCAATGAGACACTGCAGTGCTGCTGACAGCCCCACTGGGAAGGGACTGTCTCTCTGAAACTACCTCCAGTATCACAGGTGCTTTAAGAAGTGGCACAGAAGCACAGTAGCAAGGGGTTTGCTCATAGGAGACATTATGATATGGACAATTTCTTGGTTTCTTGCTCAGCTTATCAAGGATGTGTATCTTTATATAAAAATGCATAAAATCAAATAACATTCACCATCAATTATTATTGCAGGGCTCACTTTGTTCAGGATAGATAATTACAACATATCATGCTATTTTGTGCACCATTGAACATATCAACAGTCATTGTAGTCACCTCACAAACACATGTACTGCTTTATTTGCAAAAGTTTGACATGAGAAGAATATTTAGAAGTGCCTCTATACAAATGCACGGAGCATGGGGAACAAGCAGGAGGAACTAGAGATGTGGGCACGACTCCAGGACTACGATCTCATTGGCATCGTAGAAACTTGGTGGGACGACACCTATGACTGGAGTGTTAGAATGGAAGGCTACAGGCTCTTCAGGAGAGACAGGCTGGGGAAAAGAGGAGGTGGCGTTGCCTTGTATGTTAAAGAGCACCTGGAATGCATGGAGCTTAGCCTGGGGATGGATAAAGAGCCAACTGAGAGCCTATGGGTTAGGATTAAAGGGAAATCGAGAGCAGGGGACATTACGGTGGGGGTTTGCTACAGGCCACCCGACCAAGAAGACCCAGTGGATGAAGCCCTTTATAGTCAGATAGGGGTGGCATCACATTCGCAGACCCTGGTGCTCATGGGTGACTTCAACCACCCTGACATCTGTTGGAAAGGCAACACAGCCAAGCATAGGCAATCCAGGAGGTTCTTGGATTGCATTGAGGACAACTTCCTTCTCCAAATGGTCGAGGAACCAACGAGGAAAGGAGCTATGCTGGACCTTGTGCTTACCAACAAGGAGGGTCTGGTAGACAGTGTCAAACTCATGGGCAGCCTGGGCTGTAGCGACCATGAAATGGTCGAGTTCAAAATCCTCGAAGCAGCGAGGAAGGTACACAGCAGGCTAGCGACCCTGGACTTTGGGAGAGCTGACTTTGGCCTCTTGAAGAATCTGCTTGGTATGGTGCCATGGGATGAAGCGCTGGAGGGAAGAGGGGCCCAAGAAAGTTGGTTAATATTCAAGGACCACCTCCTCCAAGCCCAGAACCAGTGCATCCCTACAAAGAGGAAGGCAGGCAGAAAAGCCAGGAGGCCTGCATGGATGAATAAGGAACTCCTGGACATGACCAAAAGGAAAAAGGAGGCCTACAGGGAGTGGAAACAGGGGCGGGTAGCCTGGGAGGAATACAGGGGAATGGTCCGAGCAGCCAGGGATCGGGTTAGACAAGCCAAAGCCCAGATGGAACTGGATCTGGCAAGGGATATTAAGACAAACAAGAAATCTTTCTTTAAATACGTCAGCGAGAAAAGAAACACTAGGGAAACTGTGGGCCCTCTCCGGAAGGAAACACAAGAACTGGTTACCCGGGATAGAGACAGGGCTGAGGTACTCAATGACTTTTTTGCCTCAGTCTTCACTGGCAAGGACTGCAGCCACACTGCCCGTGATGCAGAATGCAAAAGCCAGGATTGGGAAAATGGAGAACCGCCCACTGTAGAAGAAGATCAAGTGCGGGACCACCTGAGGAACCTGAAGGTGCACAAGTCCATGGGACCTGATGAGATACATCCGCGGGTCCTGAGGGAACTGGCAGATGAAGTCGCTAAGCCACTAGCCATCATATTTGAGAAGTCGTGGCAGTCTGGCGAGGTTCCTGATGACTGGAAAAGGGGAAACATAACCCCCATTTTCAAAAAGGGAAATAAGGAAGACCCGGGGAACTACAGGCCAGTCAGTCTCACCTCTGTGCCTGGCAAGATCATGGAGCAGATCCTCCTGGAAACTCTGCTGAGGCACACAGAAATCAAAGAGGTGATTGGTGACAGCCAGCATGGCTTCACCAAGGGCAGATCATGCCTGACTAATTTGGTGGCCTTCTACGAAGGGGTCATAACGGCGGTGGACAAAGGAAGATCGACTGATGTCATCTACTTGGACTTGTGCAAGGCATTTGACACTGTCCCACACGATATCCTGGTCTCTAAATTGGAGAGACATGGATTTGACAAATGGACCATTCGATGGATAAAGAACTGGCTGGACGGTCGCACTCAAAGAGTTGCGGTCAACGGCTCGATGTCCAAGTGGAGACCAGTGACAAGTGGCGTTCCTCAGGGGTCGGTGCTGGGACCTGTACTGTTCAACATCTTTGTAGGAGATATGGACAGTGGGGTCGAGAGCACCCTCAGCAAGTTTGCCGATGATACCAAGCTGTTTGGCGAGGTAGACACGCTGGAAGGGAGGGATGCCATCCAGAGGGACCTGGACAGGCTGGAGAGGTGGGCCCAAGCCAACCTCATGCAGTTCAATAAGGCCAAATGCAAGGTCTTACATCTAGGTCGGGGCAATCCCAAGCACAATTACAGGTTGGGCGGGGAATGGCTGGAGAGCAGCACTGAGGAGAAGGACCTGGGTGTGCTGATCGACGAGAAGCTCAACATGAGCCAGCAATGTGCGATCGCAGCCCAGAAGGCCAACCGCATCCTGGGCTGCATCAAAAGAAGTGTGGCCAGCAGGGCGAGGGAGGTGATTCTGCCCCTCTACTCCACTCTCGTGAGACCCCACCTGGAGTACTGCGTCCAGCTCTGGAGTCCCCAACATAAGAAGGACATGGACCTGTTGGAGCGTGTCCAGAGGAGGGCCACGAGGATGATCCGAGGGCTGGAGCACCTCTCCTATGAGGAGAGGCTGAAGGAGTTGGGGCTGTTCAGCCTGGAGAAGAGAAGGCTCCGGGGAGATCTTATTGCGGCCTTTCAGTACCTAAAGGGGGCCTACAGGAGAGCTGGGGAAGGACTTTTTACTAGGGCATGTAGTGACAGGACAAGGGGGAATGGCTTCAAACTGGAAGAGGGCAGGTTTAGATTGAACATTAGGAAGAAGTTTTTCACTTTGAGGGTGGTGAGGCACTGGAACAGGTTGCCCAGAGAGGTTGTTGAGTCCCCATCCCTGGAGGTGTTCAAGGCCAGGCTGGACGTGGCCTTGGGCAACCTGGTCTAGTGGGAGGTGTCCCTGCCTATAGCAGGGGGGTTGGAACTCGATGATCTTCAAGGTCCTTTCCAACCTAAACCATTCTATGATTCTATGATTCTATGAATACCTGCTCAGAATTTCCCTTGGTGCAAACTGTGCCCTTTCGCCTTTATATCTTGGAAAATACTCTGGCTCCATCTCCTCTGTAACACTCCATTAGACAACTGGAAACGGCCCCTTCAGGCTTTTTACCTCCCGGCTGAACTTGGTTCTCTCAGTTTTGCCGCCCAGCAGAGGCAAATTCGGATGTGTTATCCCACCCCTGGCCCCTTGCAGAAGGCTGACTCCAGGTGAAGTGCTGGCTGAGGCGAGAGGAAACACATTTTCATCCACCTAAACCTGCATTTTCAACCCCAACTTCTAAATACTGCTGAATTTCAGGAAGTTTGATTTCAAACGTCAACTGTTTTCCTTTATAGCCACAATTCCTGTTCTGGCCCCACATCAGGAGCAGCAAAAGAGGGAGAGCACAAAACACCGTCTTTTGTGCTGCCTCCAGCTCAGCAAAACCGAGGAAACAGCTGAGTTTCTCTGGGGACAGGGCGACACCGTGAGGCTGCCAGGCCAAGGAGATGCGGTTGCAGATGGAAAAACGGGACTCTTCCGCGCTCTGGGGTTTTTCAGCACAGCTTGTGCTTTTTCTACACCAGTACTGACTTAGCCCTGGTTTTGCATGCCTCAGTGGGAAAATACACTGAGGGAAAAAAAACCCGAGAACTTAATTTAAAAGCCTTTTGGAGAAAGGACTGCCTTTCTTGGACTTTCCATATAGTACCACACAGGCTGTCAAATCTTAAACAAGGGGTTCATAAAGAGGTAGTTGTATTATTAAACTCATTTGAAAAAAACACATATGAAAAAAACCCTCAGCTTGCACTCAGAGCCATCAATGGCTTAGCACCCCCTTCAAAAGAAATCCCACTAATTTTAACATTGGGTTATGAACATGGGCCTCTTCCCGTTTAACTTAGAACAGATGAGAGCTGCAGCTTCTCTGCATCAGCTGTGCATGTTGCTGCCTGTGTTGCAAATGACACAGGGATCAGCTTCCTCCTGGTTTTTCAGATGTCTCCACAGTGATTCCTTGAAAGAAAAAAAGTTAAAAAAATACCTAGTAGTATTACTAGTAGTCATCATTTTCCAGAGAAGATAAAACAGCTGACTAAGCCACTTTTGGGACAGCTCTGATCCAAAGCCTTTCTGTTTGTGTTCTCTGTGCCCTTTGCTGATGACACAATGGGCGAACGCATTGGAAACCCCCAGGTGCAGGGAGCCCTTGCCTCCCACCCCCTGTTTGCGTAGGGCCAGGCTGGCTTCTTGGGCCAACACGCTCCTGGGAGGCATGAGGAACAGCCACGTTCCCCCATTGCACCTACATAAGGGGCTTCCCAACCGCACACCCCTGACTAATTAGTTGTATTTTTCTTTGTGAAGGAAATAGTCTCTTGGAATGACACCCATGCCCTCTTTGGCACATGAGAGGCAAAATTAAGTACCAGCAGTCTTCTCAAAATGGGCATTGTTTCACAATTGTCCCCTTTGCAGCTCTTTCTTTTACTTAAACTTCATTAAAAGCACAGGTGAGTATCAATGGTGCCCAATACACAACAGTGCAGCACAGACAATATGGTCGGTAACCTTTCAAAAATATTCGCTTTCTAGCATCACCGTCTACTCGTGTTTTGCTGGGCAAGTGCCCAGTTAAGTAACACACAGTCATGCCAGTGGGTCAGTATTTTTTATTAAGGCATGCAGAGATCTTGAGAAAGGTCAAAACAAGAATTAGGCCTAATTCAAAATGCTGGTCTCAGAAACCCACAGTTAGGTCACTTTGGGATTTGGCCACGGTTTGTGCTTGAATTTGATCTCTACCCTAAGCTCTGCAGCAACTGAAATTTCTGCTTCTTCTCTGGCTGGCCCTTATTACAGCAATTTGGTAGGACACTAGGACAGGTTGCCTCAAGGGGCTGTGAAATGTCCATCTGTGGAGAGGTCTGGAGCAACCCATGGAGGTGCCATGAGCAGGGATTTCATCACAGACCCCTGGTGTTCTCCAGCCTGAAGTCTGCTGTGGCTCCAGCATCCACTTCTGGTTCCCCACATTGCCCCAGGGCATTTTGCTGACTTGATTCCCAAGCCATCTTTTGTAGTCTCTCCTGACATGCAATGAAATGAGCATCACTTGTGCTTTGGTGTGATGTCCCATCAGCATGTGCTCAACCTCTTTGTGGCAACAGCACGTCAGCAGCATCTGGAGGTGGCAGGCTCATTCTCTCTGTTGTCAGCTCTTCAGTCAACAGCCACAAGACAAACTGCAGGGCTGGTGGGCATGGGTAAGACAACATGTAGATATTTTTTGGTTTTGTTTATGTTTTTAAGTTTGGGAGGCATTGTTTGGTGGGGTTTTTTTAAGAAAAAATGCTGTTTTGCTGATGGATTTGGCAGCTGCTAGATTCCAAAGGAGAAAATAACCATCTTCAAGCTGTAACAACCCAGGAGCTAAACTTGCTTCTTGTTCTTATCGCGGTCAGATCTCAGCCTGGGGCTGAGGACGGGAAGCTCCCCCACCTCCCACTCTCTGGCTGTGCGCCTCCTTCTTTCTCCTTTGTTCTGCTTTGCTGCCCCTCTGATTACAGATTACTCTTCTCACTCTGGAAGAGAACTGTCTGGCAAGAACTGTATGAAATGTGTACTAGGAAAACACCACCCATGTATAAATATGTTATATATAAACCACATGTGCTGGAGAAGATTAATTCTGTTTTCCACAGCGTAGGCTTGTAAGCCCCCAGGTAAGAGCCCTTATGTAGGGAGAAAAATGTCACTTTTTGCTGTAACTGCACCTTCTATTGCTGTTTCTAACATATCCAATTACTGTCATCATGATAATAGGTTATTTCAATGTAACCACAAAAGTGTAAATACAGCATGTATTTGTAAAGTACTGGGGAGGTGTCCAAATTAGCTCAGAGCAGTGCAACATTTGAATGGCTTTATTCTGAACACAGTTTAATACCTGGCATTTTAAGTAGTTATGGCAGAATTATATGAGCAGGCTATTGCTGCCCTTCGGTGGGAGTTACTGATATACCACTGGAACAGCATGCAGCAAAGGGTGCCAACACTGCCAAATAGGAAAAGTTCCCGCAAGAGAGGTCTGTATCTATTTTAGGGTGTTGAAGAAGATTTAGAAAAAAAAGGAAATCAACAAAGTGTGTGATCAGGGTCTATTATGACAATTGCAAGCAAAGAGAGTCCTACCACCAAGGGGTTTTCCCTCTCCCAAGCTTTCCCTGCCAGAGGACTGCTCACAGACCCCCACCTATCAAAAGCCACGAGGATGCACGTCTTTGTTCAGTCTTTGGTGGTCCCGAGAAGATCCCCAGCAATGCAAAAGAACTGTGGCTTTCTTCGCCTCTTATCCCCAGTAGTGCTATAGATCAAGCACCACTTATGTCCAAAAGACCACAAAGGCCACTTCAGCACACAGAAAATGGTTTAGAAAAGTTAGTTTGTCCAGCTGTGCAGCAGAAGCCCCACCACATGCCTTAGGGATAGTAACCAGCTCATTCAAAATCCATTGCACTGCAAAACTTTGCAATAAAGAGTTCACAAATCAAACCTTAAACAAAGCACACAAATCACTGTGCATGAAGGACAGGGAGAGGGTATTCCTGAGACAGGGAAAGGCACTCCTGCTGTTAATCATTCTGACCCCAAATGATTGCCAAATGACTGCCACCCTCTTCCTAGGTGCAGCTTCAGCTGGAGCTAATCTTAGTGCAGAGCTTTGCATCGGGGGGGGGGGGGGGCAAAACTGATCTTACAAGAGCTGTCGTTTTATCAAGACAACCAAGATGGCTGCAGAGGACAGAGGCAAGGAAATGAGAAATGTTTCCTAATAAGCATATGCTACATACAGGTACAGCAAAACACAGTAAGCCATAAGTGATGATTCCTCACATTGGTGATTAACGCACCCACTCACTTACTCATTGGAGCACATCCGTGGCCGGGGTGGCCCTCATTGGTGGGAGAGACAGGATGGTGACAGCTGGTTCTTTTCTTTTCTTTTCTTTTAACTCTTTTATAATGATCCTACATTATGCTTCCTACATATTAACTCCTATTACCTTCTCCACACACATGGCTGTGCATAAGAGGCCTTGTCAAGATACCTATATTTGGCACTGAAATCATCCTAGTGTGAGGTCAATTTTTCCTAGTTCCGTATCAAAGTTTTGGTACAAACACTCGCTTCCCTTCAACAAGCCGGTAACTTTCTTAGAAATCCTCTAAGTCTGCAAAAGGCTTTCCACATCTGCAAGTACCAGCAAAACTAACATTTAAAAGTTTATGCTGCACACAGGGGTACATGATGAAGTCTGTGCCTCGGGCTGTGCTAAAGTGTCAGCCTGTGCCAGCCTGAGGAGGTCTAGGGCAGGCCGTTAGCAGAGTGATAGCATTTTCGGCAGCACTTGTAACTGGAGTACCAATGCAGAACGGGAACCCGGTGCTGTCCCTTCTTCCCACCCCTCTGTCCTGATGAGCAGGCAAAGCCACAGGTATGACAAAGACAGCTTGTTCATGGACAGCAATGTCTCCTGTCTTTCTACTCCAACTACAGGGCACACTGCTTTGCCCTGCTTTCGGTCTTGTAAAACACACGGCTAGGTGTGCACCTGGAAAAAGCAAAAACCCTAAATCACTTTGCACAGAGAATCCTCCCCCGGGAAAGAGTGGAAGACTGACAAATATTAATCTTGCAGGTTAACACATGCCACTTTGCTCTTATCACTGCAGTATCATGAACCTTGCACAGAACTGAGTCCTCCTCAGGCAGAAATCTTTGAGAGGCAGATACTCTCATGCAGCAAGTCCGGGAGCTGAAATTCCTGACTTCCAGAGTATGAGAGCCTGTGTGCAATTCTGTCTTATATCCACAGGTGTCAGTGAAAGACCGGCACTTATGAGTTTTCTGGAGCAAAAAATCACCGGGTTGGATTGAGCCACAGAAGTTTAACATAGCAAAACTCCAGGGCTGTAGGCCCATCACCTCGAAAGCATGCAAGTTTAGAAAGACTTTGAAAGACATGGTTTCCTGGCAAGCTCAGAAAAGACCGTTCCTGAAATGAGGAGGGCTGAACAAACCAGCGGAGCAGTTTCCTTCCACACTGATCTAAGCCTTTTCTTTGTGCCATGAAACCCTACCTGACTTCTATTTATTCCTCAGGCCAGACACCTCCAGTTTCTCCATCCCGTGGCTCCTTTCACACACTAAAGTCCCCATGTGTATTCCTTTCCCTCCACTGGACCCTGCAGGTCTAAGTTCACCTTCTCTGTCAGAGCTGGACAACTCCTGCCTTATTTGTGCTTTTCCACAGCAACCCCATCAAGCTTCTAGTTAATGAAAAAGAAACAGAATGCCTTCTGCAGCCCTTCTGATCAAGGCTTCCCAAACTGTTATTGCTACTCTGAGAGCTACTGAAAGAGCTTATGTATGAGATCAGAAGCACCTTAGGTGCAGGTGTTTCACAGGCCCTGATCCCAGCCCGGGCTTGCAGCTTACATCTGGCCCTTGGGGGCACCAAGACAAGACAGATCTTAAGGAGGATGGTTTCTGGCAAAGAGAGGGGGTGGCTGCTTGCAGCTGTCCTCAGGGACATGCGGTCAGCTAAACCACTGCACCCTCCATGGGGTCTGCCTGTGTGTGATGCTGTGGTACTTGCATCTTTGTGATCTCCATCCAGGCTTGGCACTTCTTTGGAAGCGGATGCAGGATAAAGCATCCCCATGCAGGAACCACCTGGGACCAACTGGGGATACAGCTGTGTCCTGATACATGCCTTCTACACAGGAGCTACAGATGTAAAGCAACTCCTTGCTGCAAGGGAGAAAAAGGAATATTGGCTTTCCTAAGCAGATCACTGCTCTGTATCAGCCTGGCTGTATGAGCAAATGTCTACTGATTTTTCATTTGTAAAAAAAAAAGTAAAAACAAACCAAAAAACCCTGTGTCGTGCACCCCTTCCCAGGGCGGTGTGCACGCACTCCTCATCACAGCTTCCCTGCAGAAAATCCCCTCTGACAGGGAACACACTGTGGTGCTAAATCACCCTCCCTTGTCAAAACAGAGCCACAGATCAAGCTGGGAGGCAGCTACGTGGCTGCTCCGGCCATTTCACACTGCAGCTGCCAGTGTCCTTGGCTTCGGCTGGGAGCAGTGCTGAGCACTGCTGCTGCCAGCCGCCGAGGCTGGCACAATCCCACCAAGCCAAGGCACAGAGGACCTCCTTCCCATGATGCTTCTCCTTGGACAGGCGCTCCTGGCTGCAGGATGAGGCTGGAGCAGGGGTGCTTTGCCTGGGGACCTGCTGGCCGGAGTGCCTGTAAGGGATGGCCAGGTGCCACTCTTTCGGATAGCCAGGAGCAAGGCTTGCTGTGCCTGCAGGTCTGTGTCTCTTCAGAGGTTTCATAATTGCAATTCTGGAAGTAGCAGATAAAAGGTGTGTGAGCTTCCCCATCTGTCCGACGGAGCCTCTCACTTCTGTGAGATTTTATTTTCCTTGATTTAACTTTTATGTGTCGTGATTTAAAAAGAATGTAATTCATTAAAATTTGAGAATTAAGGTGGAACTGAGATGGAGGTTACCAGTGAAACTCATGAAATAATGATTGTTGCAGTTGTGATGCTGCTGGCACATTAGTGAGGACAAAAATTACCCACATGATGATTTCTGAGGTGTGACATTTCTTGGTTGCAGGAGATGGGGATAAGGGGCAATGCTTCAACCATGCAAGTCTCAGAGAAATGGGAAGAAGATGATCCTATGGAAGAACATGGGAAATGTTTCCCTGAGTGAAGGACATAGTATATTAAGAAAATTTCCTGCTGTGCAATGAAAGTTAACATAAACTCTTCCATTTGTTTTTAAAATACCACTATAATATATGAATATATAAAAATAATTATATATGAATATATGTAAATATATTCATATATATAAATATTGTGCCCCAGGGAAAATGCTTTTTTTTTAATTAAAAATTAATGTTTAAATGCAGAAGTATGGTAAAATTTCCCAAACAAAAATGAGTGTTCATTAAATACTTTTATTTTATGTCATGTGTAACCAGATGTAGAACTACATTATGCTAACTGCTGCACCTTCTGAAAACTTCACTTTACTTCCAACTACTCAAAAATACTTTGGATGTTACTGGAAGAGCAACCAAACCAACATTACAGTCTGCACTGGTTTACACTAGTCTGCACTATTTGCTGTCAATGAAGCAGTTTCATCCTTTGCAACTTACAAACTGTATTCCTGATTACAGCAAATCTCTCTGGTTGCCATTCTCCATCATAATCTGTAGAGCATCTACACAGTATTCAAGGCAAAATTCTCATCTGTTTTTGAAGCCACAATTATTCTATTGTGTTGTCCCAGTAAGCTAATTTGGCATTTGGTGATTATTTTTTTTATTTGGAGGAAAAAATTTTCATTAAAACTAACTCCACTCCTGTTAGTCTTGCAGACTACACCTATCATGTGGAAAGGGATATTTGGTGCTCAAATTTGTGTAACAAGATCCCTGTAACATCACTCACGGTGGAAGGGGGAACAATTCACAGCAAAGCCATTTTGCATCAATTCTACGTCCAAGACAAACTCTCCAACACTGTACTCCGCTTCAGAGGTCCATGAACTGGTATACAATGGATGACCTAAGTCAGTGTGGTGTAGGCAGTGGCAGGTCCTGTCTGTCTCTCTAAGGTTGTTTCTGAGCTCTGCGGCTCTGGCCCTTCACAGTGTTCCAGCTTGCACCTCCAAACAGTGGCCACCTGTGTGCAGGGGTTAAGGTGAGCCATGGAGCAAGTGTCTCTTCAGGGCAACTACAGGGCAATTGGCTTTTCAGTAATTACCAGCCATCAGCTGTTTTTGGCAAATTGTTACATGCAGGTCAGCTCCTGGTCCCCCAGCCAGCTCTGTTCTAGCTCAGTAACCCAGCCCGGGACGCGGGGACAGGCTGTAGGGATCGTAGGGTTGCTACAGTGCCATAGCAGGGAGGCTGGCAAAAAGGGGTCAAGCCAAGTCCCAGTTTGTGGGACCGCAAGCAGCTAGTGGTGAATTTTTACGTCGGGGATGTTATTGCAGGGGATGTTGTGGCTCCTCTTTTTGATTTGGTTTGGTTTTTTCAGCCATCATTAGTCAGGTACAAGGAGACTCTACAAGCAGCTACGTACAGCGTAGAAACACAAGGCAAACATTTTGTTGATGAACACCTGCGAGAAGCAGGTAGGCTGTAACGAGCTATTAAGCTGAGCACCGGAGCGCTCACCACCCTGGTCAGGCAGGATGGGCAGGCAGGTACCCGCATCCCCGAGCTGGGAACAGTCCTGCCTCACCACCTGGCTGGCTGAGTCAAGGGTGTCCAGCTGTGTCTTTCCACAGCCGGGACTCGCATCCTTGGCAGACAGGCAGCAAAACCCTGGAGTGGGAGAAGCTTATAGGAGAGTGACAGCCAGGCACTATTGCTGAGCCCCTGCGTGTGGGAGAAGTGAAAAAATCTACTAGTGTTTGTGTGGGGCATGGAGTGCTGGAAAGTGCAGTCAGTACTGCCTCTGCTGCAGATAGCCCTTGTAGCTGATGGTGCTTGCTGGCATCTAAGCAACTTGTTTTGAACTAAGTATTTTAGGAGTTATAACTCAAATTATATTTTTTTTTTTCATGCTAGCAAGCTTCCAGTACAGCAGATCTTGAAGAGAAAGCAACCCTAAGTTCTGCAGGAGCTGGTAAACACTGTGCAGCCTCGCTTGCTGAAAGGATGACAGCATTGAATTTTTATGTTTTACTTCAAGAGGTTTGCTAAAGGATTTCTGGACTCTGCACTTAATCAGACAAGGTTTCTTTTGAGTAAGGACTGAGTTAGGATTTATGGATTGTCTGTACACTGGGGAAACAAATAGTAGAGAATCTGTCAGCTACTGCTTGCTTTTTGCAACCCGTGAGTATAAGCCAACCCCAGAGCAGGCAAATGTCACCTCTGTGTAGACAGAAGGCATGTAAGTAAAAAAATTTATTTTGTGACAATATGATGTGATTTATTTTGCATTCATGTTTTGGAAAATTGCAAATAAATGTATATCAGTTGCATTACACGTATCATAAGTATACACTTTTGGATACAAAAGAGACCGATTTCAAGTAACTTTCTGCTGTGCTCAGCTTCTGGTGCTACTTTTTTTCCAAATATTGTATTTATTTGAAGGCAATGGTTTTATTGATGTATTTCTGTGGATGTCTGCTGGAAGAAATACACAATGAGTTTGCACTGAGTTGCTGTACATCAGTACTGATATGTATACTCAGAGACCATAACAAAGAGGTAAATTTGCTACAGTACTACTGCCCAGCGGGTTTCTTTAGCAGCCTTCTAGAGATGCAATAATGATTATTACAACCTCCTAGAAATACCCAAATTATCTGCCATATATGTATCAGACAGAGCCTTTTTGTTATTTTTTAAAGCAATGGAAGTACATTTCAGAGCTCTGAAAGTATAATACCTCATGCTACCAAAATAACAACGGGAACAATGAAAATAACTGTTGTCAGCTTATTAATGGAGATTTTTGTTCACCCTAGGAATTCACCAACATGCACATCTGTCTTTTGCTGAAAGGGTCCTGTGGCTATTCCTGGTGAGAAGGCCTTGTCCCTCACACTATGCCAAAACCAAACCCAAGCTTGCTTGAAATTCTTCAGAAAAAGAAATTCTTCAGAAAAGGAGCTCTATAGTGTCATCTCTTGGTGAAGTGCAGAAAAAGCCACTGAGCACTTCCAGGGTTCACTGCACTTTTGTTGAATATATAAGTAATAAAGTGGTACATTTTCATCTGAGGTCACATGTTACTGTGGGGTTATCTGGCAATTCGTGTGCTGCATGCCTCTACAGCAATACAGGTGTTTCCCTTATTTCGGCTCATCAGAAATATCAAAATACGGCCTGCACACCATAACCGGGGCTGGATTTCCCAGTTTGACAGCCAGCTGTGCCTGCCCAGGAGTGATGCTGTGCACCAGGATGGAGGTGGTCAGCAGAGCCACTGCTTGGGACAGGACAGTGCAGCCCCCAGGGCTCCATCCATCCCAGGAGACTGTTTGGGCAGGGAACCCCCTCCCACTAACTACGCCAGGTCCACTACACAGCTTCAGCCACCATTTTATGGTGGACGACCAATTTTTTTCATGCCCTATGTGATTTCATGCTGCCCTGTGACTGGGCAGGACCAGCCACTCCAGCAGCATACCCAGAAGCAGGTGGGGAAGGGAAGCCCAGGCAGCATCATACCCCACACGCTTTCCTAGGACACCATCCTCCTGCCCGAGGGAGGTTTGGGTGATTTTTAAGCCAAATGACAGGGTCAGATATCCCAAGACCTGTTTCTTTGTTTTGCACAATGAACATAATTATGGGCACCAGGAAGGTTTTTGGGGCAAGAAATGTCTGTGAGCTTTGTCATACATCGTATAACTGCCAGGCCTGCAGATGCTANGCAATACAGGTGTTTCCCTTATTTCGGCTCATCAGAAATATCAAAATACGGCCTGCACACCATAACCGGGGCTGGATTTCCCAGTTTGACAGCCAGCTGTGCCTGCCCAGGAGTGATGCTGTGCACCAGGATGGAGGTGGTCAGCAGAGCCACTGCTTGGGACAGGACAGTGCAGCCCCCAGGGCTCCATCCATCCCAGGAGACTGTTTGGGCAGGGAACCCCCTCCCACTAACTACGCCAGGTCCACTACACAGCTTCAGCCACCATTTTATGGTGGACGACCAATTTTTTTCATGCCCTATGTGATTTCATGCTGCCCTGTGACTGGGCAGGACCAGCCACCCCAGCAGCATACCCAGAAGCAGGTGGGGAAGGGAAGCCCAGGCAGCATCATACCCCACACGCTTTCCTAGGACACCATCCTCCTGCCCGAGGGAGGTTTGGGTGATTTTTAAGCCAAATGACAGGGTCAGATATCCCAAGACCTGTTTCTTCCTTTTGCACAATGAACATAATTATGGTGTTAAGGGCACCAGGAAGGTTTTTGGGGCAAGAAATGTCTGTGAGCTTTGTCATACATCGTATAACTGCCAGGCCTGCAGATGCTATCACTGGCTCTGCTTGACTCATAACCACACAGGTGAGGTGTGCCAGCTGCAGGCTCCTGTGCAGATCTGGGGAACATTTACAGGCTTTACAGAATGCTTATGGTTTTCCGAGAAAAGTGCAAGGCCTGTGCAGGAAAATAAACTCTGGAAGTGCAGGTTGCACTGCGAACAGATCTGTAACATAAACTGGCACCAGTGTTTTGTGTCCATGATCAAAACTCCGGAGACAGGCAGGGCTTTACTATCCATGACCTGGGTCATACGCAGGAAAGCAGGACACACACCCCAAACTACGTTTTTGCCATGGTGTTAGGACCAGGTGCCCGTTGGGATGCAGAAGAAGGGGCAAAGAGGGAAAGATCTGAATGGGAATGGGAGTTTAAAGAGGACACACGTCTCATAGACTTAATTCAGCTATTTATGGACACAAAGTTTCAGAGCTACACAAAAGCATTACAAAGCAGCCCCCAATGAAGAGATAAATTACTATGATCTTACTAGCNATTTATGGACACAAAGTTTCAGAGCTACACTTCCCTAGCATGTAATACCAAAGGCTATGGTGGCTACCTCATTGCTCGTCAGCTTCTGAAGGAAAAAATGGATGTGCAATTTATCCTCCAAGGTGGTGAACTCATATGCATAGAAGTCACCAACCTAATTATACATTTTACTGACCCTTTAAATTTTTTATCCCAGCGTTCCCCAAGCTTTGAGTATCAGTGTCTGCCCATTTTTTCAACACTGTTCAAAATCAAAGTTACGTGGGGCCTCTTCAACTACCAGAACATTATGGGGTGGATGGCAGGACGCTTGAAGAGAAAAAGCTGTTCTCAGCATGGCACACAGCTAGTCAGGAGAAGGTTCCTGGCTTGCAAAAAGAACTGAGTTACTATTGCCAGCATGATGTAAAAATTTTAAGGGAGGTCTGCAGATGATACAGGAATGAGATTATGGTGATGACCCATTTTACACTCTGAGAAAGAAGGCAATGGAAAGGTGGAGGTTTACCACCGTAGAGATCTCTTTCTGTATACCACGCTGCCCTCTCCTTGCACATCCGTGTACCAGTTCATGTGCCTCAAACCTAACATTGCAGTGCTCCTCCCTCCAGCTGGCATTTTGTCTGCATTACAAAGCA
Organism: Anarhynchus alexandrinus; assembly: GCA_008711295.1. Lineage (NCBI taxonomy): Eukaryota > Metazoa > Chordata > Aves > Charadriiformes > Charadriidae > Anarhynchus > Anarhynchus alexandrinus. The sequence goes on along the minus strand of VUYV01000017.1, from coordinate 1,849,058 downwards.
GCCCCCAATGAAGAGATAAATTACTATGATCTTACTAGCCTCTATCTCTTCATCAATAAAAAAAAAAACATATCCTCTTGTGCACCCCAAAGCTGATTTTGGGAATTTGGGAAATTGGGAACCTGATGGCNTGTGCACCCCAAAGCTGATTTTGGGAATTTTGACACCCTGATGGTCGGTTTGGGGATGGGCAAAGCAAAGATCTACCCGCCTCATGGGTTCTTTTTCCCCTGAGAGTCAATGGCAAGCTGTCCTTTCCCTTATGCTACACTTGTGCTGAAACCTGCCAGGCCCCAGGTGCATCACTGCACCCAGTGATGACGAAAGATCCCATGCGGGCACCTGGTGTTCCTGGGAACTAAACAAGGCTCTGCAGGAGGGTTACAGGCAAGTTTTTGTAAGGTTTGGCATCGAGGGGTAGCAGCCTCTTCTCAAATTGTGTAAAACTGCACCTTCTCCAGAAGCAGGAAGCATCAGGCTACCCACCCTGGTGCACAGATGATAACAAAAAAAGCTAAATATGTTGAAGATTACAGGCAGAAAGAAGATGTCTCTTTGTGGGCTGAACATATTAGGAAAAACCCTGCCAAATACCAAATTACAAAACTGTTTTTAAATTCTCTGTGGGGGAAATTTGGACAGAGATCCAACTTCCCCAACACCACCATCGTAAAAGAACCAGATGAGTTGCATGTTTACCTCTTTTTGCTGGCTTGTGATGTGTGCTCGAGTAATTTTTTTGATGAGGGATTGATTCTTCACATGGCTGCTAATCATATAAATGAGCTGCATGTGCTTTCTCACACAGCATCCATTCTCAAAATCGGGCTGCAGTGGTTTCACTGGTATTTGCTCATCACCATGTGGCCCACATACAGGGCCACAAGATTTGTATCATGAAGTTGAAAGGACTCTTAGCATAATTGCAGCTGAAAGTGTCGTTATTTACACACCCAATAACAACAAAGTCCAGCAGCTGTCCCAGAAACTGTCTCCTGGCTGCTGATATGACTGCTGGATGTTGCAGTGAGCACTTTTGTGTCCACCTGGTCTATAACCCACCTGCAATGGGCAAAGGGTGCTCGTCCACCACCACCCGGTCTCTCCATCTGATACTTACCTTGAGATATGGTTTGCAATTCATGGGCCCATTGGCTGGTTCTTCTGGTTCATATGATCCTTTTTGGGAATACCCTAGGGTCTTTTTCTTATTCAAAGAAATAGTTCACTATTGGATCCACAACCCAACCAGTCTCATAACCCAACTCATAGCTTTCTCCAAAATCTCATTTCAGATTCAGTCTGTAAGAACTGGGTGAGATATAAGCTGATGAGATTCAACTGCAGCATTGGTCAGCTCCAGTCCCAAGGCTCTGCGGGCACACAAGGCCAGCAAATTAATTTTTCATCATTTCTCTTACAAGGATGTTAGTGGAGGCTAGATCCTATGTGGACCTTGAGTTTATAATACAGTGAAATTTCTGAGAGGGCTATTACAAAAGGCCTGAGCCAAAGCCTGCTTAGTTAACAGGAGTCTTTCCTTGCATTTCAGAGATTTAGAAAACAACATCCTCACGCACATCCTAAGCAACCCTGATACTATGAATCATATACTTTTAATGTATTGTTAACATCTGTCTCTTTTCATACTGAGGAACTTGGCCAACAGAGCACAAACAGGATCTTTACTAGCTAAAATATACAGGAAATCATCCACAGAGGAAAAAAAAAAAGAAAAAAAAAATCTACCATGTAGCTCAAAAGCTTGGACTCAACACATTTTGTAGTAGTCATCTACTAAGATTTCTCAAACAACTACATACAACTTACGTATCCCAAACATCATCTACCTAATTATTGTGCAGTAAAGGGAAAGCAAAATTCAGACCTTTTGTATCCTAGATTAGTTATTTTCAGTTTTACTTAAATAGCACGTGGAGTTTATCTTTTTATCTTTTTTGGGGGGCTTCTTTATATCTTGCTTTATAAATCATTCTTAAGGCCAACGTCCACCTGGTTTCCTCTTCCTTCCTAGCTACCTGCATTCTCTGTGTGACTCGAGTATGCATTCTCCTTTGCAGCTAATGAACATGGATATGTTTTTGGTGCAAAGTCTGCATTGTATTGCTACCAGTTTTCCAATATCATGGATTCAAACTCAGGCAATAACCTGTATTTTACGACTACTGGTTGTAAATACAGCTCTCTGACTGTGATCGTATCGCTCTCAGTTATGTACTACATGCAGCTAAGGTCTTTTATCCTGTATTTACCCTGCTGTCTCTTCTGCTCGAGGGTATTTTTTTCACCTCACATTTCTGCAGTGCCTCACACCGTTCACATGAGGCCAGAGTTACCAGGTGGGAAGCTGCACAGGGTGAAGAGGTGCCAGCACTATATGGAAATATGGGTTGAGAAAGGAGGACTTCAGGTTAGTGGGGAAAATAAAAAGACTGAAAAGTTTTCAGCAATTTTTATTTTTATTAAGAATATTATAATCTTTTCAGGTTGCTATTTAAAAAGTGATGCTTAGGAAAGTGACCTGAAACCCTTAAAATGGACATGCACTTCCATAAACATTATGAAACAATTTGATTCTCAATTTATTTCACTCACTGAGGAAGATAAAACAATCCCATAATCACATTTTTCCAAAGTCATGGCTCAAGGCACAATAAAAACATCTCTTTTTTTTTTTTTGCCTTGACCCGGAGCATTTAGTTTAATTTCCATGTTGTTAAGAACAAAACCTTAATTAAAACAAGAAATCTGTTGGGAGGGGGGAGTTTGGTTTACAAAGCTATACCCTGCATGCAGATGAGTAATTAGACTGCACTAGATATGGTGGTTTGCCTTTACCACTGCAAGATGACTTACTTTCATCAGATAAATATGCAAACAGAGCACAGCAGAGCCTTAACATTAAAGTTGTCACCAGCAGCCCAAGATGTTTTAAGTTACATCAAAGGAAATATCTCCCACAGTGAGATCATGGGTTGCACGGTCCAAAGCCTGGCTTTGTTATTGCACAGTTTGGGGGAGGAGGGGGGAAATAATTAAAGTTGCATTACAAGAAAGTAACAACACAACATTTCTTTATTTCTCTTCTAGTCTGACCCTCCCCCAGGAAAAAGAACTAAATGTTCTTTGAACAACAAATGTTCTTTGAAAAGAGTATGTTTCATTCGACGATAAAGTGTGAACAATGGGATATAGCAGAATTAAAATTGAGGTGTGAAAAGGGAGGTTCAATGGACAGGGAGACCCACGCTGAGTGTGCATGTACTGGAACACTCCGTCCCTATCACTTGTGGTACATAACCAACTTGGGGGAGTATAGAAATACAACCTCTCTCCTTTTGTCACTGCAGAGTTGAGACATGGGGAAGTGGAATGTTTGTCAGAGATTGCTTGTGCCCTGCTCTGTTGCTCCTCCAGCAGATGTCTGTGGGGTTCATGTCTCCCAAGAGAATCAGGGCCTGCAAATGTGAGGCTTCTTGCATCTGTCTGAAGAACTCATCTACTTTTTCTTGAACAAGAGGTCTATAGCAGACACCAACTACACCATCACCCAGGTTGGTCTGCCTGCTTGACCTGTACACTCTTCACTGCCCACCCCAAGGCAGAGCTCTATGCATCCCTGCTCCTTGCTCACATAAGGGGCAGCTCCCCCTCCTTGCCTTCCCAGCCTCTCTTTCCTCAAGAGCATCTATCCATCCACTGCAGTCCTTTATGTTTCCTACACTGAAAGCATCAGTCTAGAGGCCTTTCAGAGAGGCACCCAAGTGTGCTGATTACCCAGAAAGGCCATGAGAGTGCTCCCTGTAAAGCTGTTCCCCTGGATACTTCCTTCTTTACATGCCTATGCTTGAGGTGATTCCGGTGTCCATTCTGTTTAAAGTCTTTGTACATTGAAATAGTGGATGTTAAATAAATTGGATTTAACAGATGTTTTCTGGTTTGTTTGGACTACTTCCAGCTTGTATTCATATCATCTGGATATGTATTTCTGTGGGACTCATGATGATGTTCTCCACAGCCATGTATTCCTACTCTATTTTACAAAAGATCTCAAGCATGAAGTAAAAAAGCAGTCTCACACACACTACATCTTCTCTGCCTTCAGTTCATTCCTCTGAAGAGATCTCTCAAAGCCTACAAACCACTCAGAATGTGCCCCGGCATTAGGCTGAGCAATGACTGACTGTCCTCTCTGTGCTCCAGCCACTCATTTCCACCTGTCCTGTCAGTGTCAGTGTGAGCCAGAGCTGGGAACTCATTCAGCTACAAACTTACTGAAGGAAAAAGGTTATTCTGAGTGGGATCCATTCCCCAACCTGCCCTGGGGAGGAGCTATGTGAGTGCTGGTGCTGGCACCACTGCAGGTAGCACAGATCAGCTGTGGTGGCAGCTTGTGCTTGCGTTGACACTAGAAAGTCATTTGTGAAACCAGACCATCATGCTTGGCAGCAGAGCTGCTCCACTAGTTATTCTTCAGCCGGCTTAGCTCACTAATTAGTTTCTGTTTTACACGAATAAGTGTGCTGGCATGCTGGAGAAGGTGATGGGGGGCAGGAGCAGCAACGGGCAGCCAGAGACATGGGAAGCTGCAACTCCTTTACGTGCCTCTGCAACCACAGACATACATTGCCAAAAAAAAAAAATCTTCCCAAATCTTGGCTGAAGAGCAGATTTTTTTCATAGCCCAAATGCTTAAGTGTTGTCAACCCCCAAAAGAGTACCCATATTTATCTTTTATATCATAGAGATCTCCGTGTTAAAAAATTTTTTTGCATCTTTTATTCTTCATGGAAGGGGATTTTTCCTCTGCTTGGACTGCAAATGCTATCTGTTACTCATTTAAAGCTGAGCGGTATTTTACCACTTTTGCTCAGAAGTCTTAAATAGCTCAGAATATAAAGCTTTCATTTCTGACAGTTTTTTACAAGAGCTGGTGCATTTGTACTGCGTGTGCACAAATTTGATTAGCATGTAATTCCCTAATTTCTTCACATCCTTTGTGTTTCCAGAACCAGAAGAAATAGAAGTCTAGTTTTTAACAACTCCCAAATTTGTCACTTGGTTGTGACTTCAAAATCTAGAGTACTATGTGGAGTTTTAGTGATGAGACTGTACTGAGGGCTTTACCTCTGCTCTCTAATTTTGTCATTCACTCAATAAATTGAACAGTTTTATGCAATTGACTGTAATGACAGCAAGCTTCCCTGGTGGGAGTAGCTATTAAAAAATGCTAAATAACTTGCTCGTGTTAATGCACTTTATATTTTCATGAGTATGATATGATAGGGATGTAATTTTAAGCCATTGTGTATTTAAATGGAATGATTTGATCTCCTTCCACTGTGGATGGTTGGCTGGCAAACAATTATCTGTATCCTTGCTCTTGAAGTTGGCCTTACATCAAAACAGGATTTTAGAGAACACTGGCTCAAGGGAACCTAAACAGTTACTGGATGACAGCAATCTTCTGCAGGTATCTTTTAACCAGTAAAGATATATACTGATCTGCTCTTCTGCAATCAAAAAAAGTATCGACCAATGGCATGATTTGGGGGGTGAAATATTATTAAAAAGCTGAATTTCTCATACAATCTTATGCCCCCCCTCCAGTCTAAGATCAATATAGGAGTCTTTCAGTTTGTGTGCAGACATTCTACATTTAAGGATAAAAAGTTTCAAAGCAGAGATTCAAAGCAGCTCTCATTTTCTTCTTAAAAACACTGTTGTTTGTTTTCAACTGAACAGTATCATTTACTGAACATCATGAGTCTGAAAAATAATAACAGGGTTAAAATCCTGTTTATTGGAAAAGAACTCTTTACATGTTAAGGTGTTCTGTACCTGAGAATTTAAAGAAAAGAGCAAAGTCTCCAACAGCCAAACCCTGTAAATATCATAGGCGTACTTCTTGTAAGAACATGTTCTCTGTCATGTTTTTCATTACACTGATAATTTGCAGATTGTGTTTGCTGGCCTCAGCATTTCCTGAGGAAATGATCCAGAAGAAATTCAGAAAAGGAGATTAAGCTGAAAACAAAGCAAATTGCAAAGGAAGGAGATACTGAAGACGAAGCTGAGAACAGGAGACCATGCCAACTTTCGGCAGTATGCAGAGTCAAGGGTTAGGAATGAAGGGAAGGAGCATTCCCTTTTTTCAGTAGGTATGAACAGTACCTGTACGATTCAAGAAGGTGGATTGCAAGCAGACAGGATGGACTCAACTAGAAAGGTGGGAAATCTTGAAAAAATACAAGTATTGGATACGCTCTCCCTCTGAAATATATCTGTCTTCATTGAGCAAATAACATACTGTAAAGGAATAATATTCTGCAATGTTTCCAAAGTGAGGTGTCTTATAATAAACTAGCTGACCAGCTTAAAAATAATAAACCTGCTTACACATACTGCTTGATACTAATGGAAATGTTACACGACATATGGTAACATGGCTAAGATTTGTTTAACTGATTCAGCTAAAAAATGTGCACAGCAGTCTCCTACATTACATGTTTTCAAACAAATAAAAGGTGACATTCTACAAGCACCATAAACTTGGAAAAATATTGCTAGCTACCTTTCTGCACCAATAAGCATCAGTCCTCATGACAAAATCCTTATGTTAAATGCTGTTAGAGAAGAGCTTGCCGGTAGAAAGGAGAGCAATATGAGTTAAATATTGTATCTCATAGTTGCCATGATAAATAACGGCAATTATTCTCAAAGTACTAAGTACTAGATGGCTGCCTTCTAGGCAATGCCAAAGAAGAAAGACTTTGATCAGAAGGCACCTGTGGAAGTTACCTAATGCAGTCTTCTGCTCCAGGCAGGGCTAACTGCAAAGGTAGCTCAAGTTGACAAGTTTTGAAAATCTGAAAGGATGGAGATTGCACAGTCTGTCTGAGTCTCTGTCCCAGAGTTGCTCCACTCCCATGCTTACTTATTGCAACCTTTACCTATTGAGTTTTTCTTCCTTTCAGTTTAATTTCTGAGAAGAGTTTGGGTTTTCCTTCTCCTTAAGCTCCTTCCAGGTGGTGGGAGGCTGCTTTAATTTCCCCACCTCATCCTGCTCTCACTGGGCTGAACAAGCACCCCTCCTCCAGCTTTTTCTCATACACCACACACTCCAGCTACAGCTGTTTGAGGCATCCTTACCTAGACTCATTCAGCTTTACTGATGCTGACATCTGTTTTATCATGGGGAGCTAAAATTGGACACTTTATTGCTGTTAAACTTGAAACTTTGCTGGTTTCAAACAAGAATGCAGCAGCAATAAAGAAGGAAATTGGCTTTGCAAAGAGGATTGGGCAAGAGGCAGGAAAAGCTGGGAGAAAATGGTGACAAAGAACAGGCGGAAAAAAGAAAGCGAGTGAGAATGAGAGGTGGAGAGCTGCACTTCTGTCTGAGAAATAAAAAACCCTATGCAGAATGCAGGTATGAACTATTTCTCCTGTGGGTGTACAGTCACCAAGTACACAGACGCCAAAAGTTGAAGTTCTGCCTTTTCCCAGCCCCGGCAGCTGCCCATTTCTAGCTGCTCCTTCACTTGGGTCCAGGAGCTGAGCAGCTGCAAGGTGAACCAGATTAGGGGGAAAAGGAGAAAAAAAATAGCTCCCTTCTCTGATTCACACTGTGACCATTTGAACATGAGTGCTGGATCAAATGGGAAGGAAAGGAAAAGGGACTGGGAAGGACACAGGGCAGTGACTGAGAGCTGGGAGGTATGCACACAATCCCTTGGGTAGTGGCTTATGCTGACTGAAGAGTTATAGCATTATTCCAGAAGCTAAATTACTTCTGCACAATGTTTATTAGGAGCTGAGGAGTAAATACAGCAAACACCAATTCTGCTTCTCCTTCAAGGTCAGATTTTTGAAGGCTTTAAAGGATACACATCCCTGAAAAATAAAGGAGCTGAGCCTGGACAGAAGAACTAGTTCTGGTTACACACAGTAGGGAGGACATAAAAACTGCTCAACAGCTGCATTTTTAGAGGAGAAACCTCTGAAGTTGTACTTTTAATAGCTTTTAGTGTGCTTCACACAGATGAATGGATTCAATGATTGGGATGTGATAGTAAAGGCAACACATATCAAGAGCATGGGACATCCTACTTATGACACCTACCATGGATCAGGTGGATAGAAACCGTGGTCAGTGATGTACATGGGTGCTAGCTGGGATTGCCACCTGAGAGGAGGGAGCTGGGGAGGCAGCTCCTAACAAGTCAGCTGGGAAAACAAAGCATTAGCCATCAAGCTAGTGCAAGCTCTCCTGCAGATGTATGGCTACAGGCTCACATTTTTTCTTTCTCCAGAGAACAAATGCTCAACAACAGAAGTAAATTAAATTGCTGACACAATGAATTGGAGACCAGGTTCAACTTAAACTTTGCAGGTAAAACACCTCTGAAAAGCCTTTCATGCCTTCGTGCTTTAGAGGCAACATGCTGGGAAGGAAAGAGGAAGATAGACATTGTTTCTCTCAAAGATAATACCATTGTTTAATTAGAGTATGTTGTATGAGTTCACATGACAGTAAACTGTAGTTGAGGTTCATCTGTTAATATCAATAAATGAACTTAATTCGTACAGGGTTTATATCCTCCTCTTATGAAAGCCCATTTATGCAAAGTGTCTTGGAAATACAGGACAGGGAAGCTAATCACTGCGGATTTCCCTCTTCTAAGCCTGCTCATTTCCAGGCTAAGTTTCTTCCTGGCTGTCCTGAATACTTTTTTTCTTGTGCTTTCATTGCTAATAATTTTAATAGTTCTTCCCCCCCACCCCACCCCTCTTTTGGCGTTCACTTGTTGATGTGTTTGTAGACAATTACCATATTGCCTCTGGGCGTTCATTTTGCCAAGTACAACGTGCCCAGCACTTTCAGTTGCTTCCTGTACAACAGGCTGTTGATTCACCTGTTTACGTAATAGCACTTTTGTGTGTCTGCTACAGGCTCAAAGGATCCTTGACCAGGATAATGTCAGTTGTGTATGGCATCATTGCCTTTGAGTATGGATATTGACACTGCTCCACCCCTGCACAAGAGATCTTTCCTGATGCCTCCTGATGTATCTGTCTGTATTACGGCTGCATCACCGAGCCGTGACTGTAATCAGCAGTACAGCAGATTTAGCAGTACTGCAGATTTATTGCCTCCCATCTTGTGAAGCCATAAATGTTCTCTGTGAAGTGTTTATCTTTCTCTGTGTAGCCCTGTTGGTTCCTAGGAACTTGAGTCCGTCTGGTGCAACACACATTCCCTGCCTCTTCTGCTCCTTACTCAGAACATATTTGGTACTGTTTGCATTTATTCTTCACTCCTTTTAAGTCCCAAGTTCAAGGTGGAGTTGCTGTTTGACTCATCCAGACTTTCAAAAGAAAAAATTCCTTTTCCTTTATTCCCTCTTTTTTCCCAATTTTCTGTTAACTTGCTACTTTTTTCATGTGCTTTCCCTTCCTTGTGTTCTCAATCAAAAGCAGTGGATTTCTTAGCTTCTTTTTGAGCGTCATCATATCATTGACCAGATCAGCATCAAGTACCTTAACAATCTGTCCAAAACAAAAATCTGTGTTACACCCAGTGTTCTCACTAACACTTAATCTGCCTCCAGCATCACCAACAGCTCTGGTTCGACTCAGGGTTCCTAGTACCAGCCCCATCAGCTCTACTATTTAAAATCTCCCTAAATACTATATCCCAAAGAATAAAATTGGCCTTTGCTACCCTTTTCCACTGTGGCTATAGATCCAAGCAAGGGGTAAGCAGTGGGCTGCCAGACCACGAGTGCAGTTTCTACCTCCTCTATGAAGCCATCAAAGGCAAACTGATAGCAACTGGAGCTGTTGATACATTTGGACCTCCATGCTGTTGCAGACCAGCTTGTACCTTAGGTATGTACAGATTTGTCTGTATCATCTCCTTGACCAGAAATAGTGTTCACTCTGCTTCTCCACACCTGATGGAAGGGCTCATTCAATGCCTTCAAGAGAGGCCCACTCCTTTCCTGCAGACCATTGGTGACCATCCTAACAAATGTCTCTTCTGAGGTGTGAAGTGCACATTAATCTTCTCTAAGTGTAAGGATGGTGATCCACAAAGAAGGAAGAATTTGCACATGCAAATTCTGTGGGGCTGAAGATGTTCCTGCATCATATATGGGAGGACATCTTCAACTCATCACAAGCAATTCCAGTACAGTGTTCCGTATCAGCCTGCAAGAATTGAGATCCTTCTGGGAGGCGTGAAGTTACATTTTGCAATTGGGCTATCAACCTCTGCATGCACGTGGTGGTGGTGCAAAAACCATTTCAGATCCTGCAGTCCTAACAGATATTTCTCCTTGAATCATCAGGGAATATGTGTCTCCTGAACTGCATTTTCCCACACAGCAGCCATCTAGATGTAGGACTCCTTGCTTCGTGCATTAATGGGCAGTGTTGTGTAGGTACTGCCTGCCAGTATCAGCAGTTCTGGTTTCTGAACTGAAAACTGAAGAGCATCAGGACTCTGCTGATGCTCTGCTGATGTTCTTAGGTCCACTCACCAAAGTGCAGACCATCATCTCAAACCTCCGCCTGCTAGGACTCCCCATATCACTCTGGCCTTTTTTTTTTTTCTGAGTATGGCTGACAAATTCTCCCTCAGGCATGCCTCTTCATTTGCACAAAAGAGTGAGAACTTTACACAGTGGAAGCTTTATACATTTTACAGGCAGTATCTTTTTCCATGTGTTTCCCCAGCCACCGCGTAATTGCGTTAAATGCTGCCTAGGCTGCTGTGCTTATCTCTTTTGTTTTTTTTTCTTTCTTCTCATTTTGTATTTGCATGTGATTTCCACCTCCTATGCTGTAAGTGCTGATAACCTGCTTCTTTATAAACCTGACTGCATGAATGATGGACTGTTGAGGCTTCCTTGTGTTCTGAATAATTCATTTGGTTCAAATCAGAGATGGGTAAACCATTGCAAACAAAAGCCCATTGCAAACCATGCACTGCAGTTACAGAAACAAATACAGATATTTGTAATTTCTGACACCAGGTTCACTCTTGAAAATAATTGCTAAAAATTATTTGAAGGCTTTTGCTAGCTGGGGCCACTTGTTAGCTTTGTGTAAAAGTCTGTCATGGGGTATTTCCTCTAAAGTATAGCAGGGTTTTTTATCTTTCCCACTTAAAATTCTGAAAAGTTACTCCTATAACAATTAAACTCTAACTACCTGTTAGTATCCAATATTTGGTTGTAAAGCTTAGCCAACCTACTGTAATGACGTCAAATAAGAAGAGTTTCAGGAGGTTCAATCTAATTATGTTATAATACTTAACCGTATTTGAAAGCAAATGGGAACTCATGTTTTAATATTAAACCTTCCAGCACATCCAAACCGCTAGGTGTAAGCTTTTTGTGCTTTGTTAGAACAAGAGCTATCAGCGGTTCCTTCAAAGTTCACTTTTAATCTGCTTTTAACAAAACTGATGAAGTCTTGCAGCCAAACCTGAAGACCTCATTTTGCTCCTGCTGCCAATGGCAAATAGGCATCAGTGCCAACAGGACTGTGCTTAAGTGCCTTCCTCGCCATAAAACTAAAGACAGGTTAAACAAGTGCCCAGGGTAGTCCTCACCTTTCCTAGAGGAGGGCAGCATGGTTCATATGACCAATGTTTGCATGCTTACCTGAGCCCTGTTTGGAAGTACCTATAGAAGCTATATGTCTTGCTTTGATTCCTTCCACAAAAATCTATTTTACCCTTAAATGTCAATTAAAAAAGAAAAGAAGGTTAATCTGAGGTCAACCGTCTCCTGTATGAATGAAGCATGTAGAGGGAGTGAAAGGAAAAAGGAAAAGATTTTTGGAAAACTGACATATAACCTTTGAATGAAAAATATTGCTTTTACACTTTCTTCCTACGTAACTTTTTCCCAAAGACATTTTACACTGTCATTAAGCAATACAGTCAGCTAATTACATACAATAGCACTGCTTTCTAAGTAACTTGTGATTATATATTGATTTGTGATTAGAAGTGTGCAAAATCCTTATGCCTGTAATGGTGGATTATGAAACTTTCTGTAAGATGAACACTTTGGTTTGCACAACATCTGCTCTTTCAATGCAGGAACAAAGAGGAACTTGTCTCCCGTACAGAGGATCCTTATTCAGCAGGGTCAACCTTATCCATGTTTGCTAAGCAGTGCTGTAAAACTGTTTCCTACTCAGAAGATATGCAGATACTACAACTGTCCTTGAGGCACCACTGTGTAGCAAATGGTTGGTAAGACAAAATGGAAATGACCACCCTACATATCCTGTAATTCAGACTGCACAGTCAGTTGCCCTGTTTTACCTATGGCTCTAACTCTTATGCCTAGGTAAACAAATGGCAAAACCTTTTGTTTGGTGATTTATTTTTTTTCTTCATTTTAAAAGCTTCCTATTTCACTGTACATGTGACAATTTTTAACCCTTAATTCTACAGAAAAGAACATAATGTCTGGTTCAATAGGAATGCATATGCTGTTCATAGCTTTCCCGGGATCTTGGATACCATTGAAGATGTGACATTTTTAAAGGCATGAGTATGAGACAAATACAGCATGCTTGTATTTTCACTGGTAGAGCCTTTCTTTATAACTTCTTGCAGACAGAAGAAGAAGAAAAACATCTGCTGATACTTTTTTTAACACAAGCAGCTAGCATCCTGGTTTTGACAGAAAGAAATTAAAAGGGAAGCCATTGCATCTGCTGAGAATCCTTCATGTTCATTTCATTTTTTTAAAAAAATACACAAGTTCTGATAAATTTATTAAAAACCTGGTTCGGCCAAAGGTAGTTCCACATTCATTAGGGAACTGTTCCATTTTGTGTATGATTTTTTTCTGACTAGCCAGTTCCAAACATCACTCAAAACTATTGAATTGTTATCTCAATTGCTGTATTTCGTTCTTTTAGTAGGTAAATAAAACAATAAAATTCAGAAAGAATACCTGGAAAACATGAATGTGTGAGTTAGCAGTAAGCAAATTTAAATATTTGTTAAAATATTATTTGTTAAAACTCGACATTTTCTCAGTGATTTTAAAACTTATTATCTAACTTCTTATTTTAAGTATTAGTATTTATTGCTTGTTTGTTCTACTCACTTCTGGGGTAGACTATTCTCAACCATTCCAGGAAATTTCTCAATAAAAATCCTGTAGCTTACTATTTTCAATCAAATTACTTCATCCCTGCTCCTTTCAAGTATTTGTAGAATAAATTGAACTCAGTTTCCTTTATGCAGTTCAATCATTCATTCATAAATATCAGCTAGACCTCATAACACTAAAATGTCTTCAAAGACAAAGAGTAGCCCTGTCTGTGTTTGCACATCTAGGTTTGCACAGGCATCATCGAATTCACAGGTTGGGAACTGGTCTGTGAAATACAATTTTGATGTTTGGGTCAGTACTGGGTCCAGTCTCGTTCAACACATTTATCAGCGACCTGGATGAGGGGACAGAGTGTACCCTCAGCAAGTTTGCGGATGACACAAAACTGGGAGAAGTGGTTGACACACCAGAAGGCTGTGCCGCCATCCAGTGAGACCTGGACAGGCTGGAGAGTTGGGTGGAGAGGAACCTAATAAAATTCAACAAGGCCAAGTGTAGGGTCCTGCACCTAGGGAGAAATAACCCCGTGCACCAGTACAGGTTTGGGGCTGACCTGCTGGAAAGCAGCTGTGCAGAGAGGGACCTGGGAGTCCTGGTGGACAACAAGATGGCCATGAGTCAGCAATGTGCCCTGGTGGCCAAGAAGGCCAATGGTATCCTGGGGTGCATTAAAAAGAGTGTGGCCAGCAGGTCGAGGGAGGTTATCCTCCCTCTCCACTCTGCCCTGGTGAGGCCACATCTGGAGTATGTGTTCAGTTCTGGGCTCCCCGGTTCAAGAAAGACAAGGAACTACCGGAGAGAGTCCAGCGGAGGGCTACAAAGATGATCAAGGGACTGGAGCATCTCTCTTATGAGGAAAGGCTGAGAGACTTGGGTGTTTTTAGCCTGGAGAAGAGAAGACTGAGAGGGGATCTCATCAATGCTTACAAATATCTAAAGGGCAGGTGTCAAGAGGATGGGGCCAGACTCTTTTCAGTGATGCCCAGCGACAGGACAAGGGGCAACGGGCACAAGCTGGAACACAGGAAATTCCATCTAAACGTGAGGAAAAACTTTACTTTGAGGTTGAGAGAGCACTGGAACAGGCTGCCCAGAGAGGTTGTGGAGTCTCCTTCTCTGGAGATATTCAAAACTGACCTGGACATTCCTGTGCAACCTTCTATAGGTGAACCTGCTTTGGCAGGGTGGTTGGACTAGATGATCTCTGAAGGTCCCTTCCAACCTCTACCATTCTGTGATTCTGTGATTGCTTCTACTCTCATTCACTCTTAAACTCTCCTATGTTCTCAAAACCATTGTAATTAATTCAGGAATTATATGGAGAAAAGACTACATTGGCAGAGCTTAAAATCATTTCTTATGCTCTCAAGTGCAAGTTTTTAATGAATACTGGAATTGCTTAAGAAAGGCCCTGCTGTAACTGCGCTGAACTAATGACAAAAATGTACAATACCCTTTGAGTCATTTATTACCAATAAATCATGTCAGCTAAGGGTGCTAGAATGTGAGAGAAAAGAAAAACAATGCTGGTTTAAATTCTTAGTTTTCATTTAATTAAAAATAATACATTTCAGACTAGAGCAAAACAGATAATCTTGAAATTTCTGGTGAAATATCACTTCTTATTAGCAGCAGCACATGTGACCTGTAATATGATATTATCTAGTATTATGTATTATTATATGATATGCAGCTGGTCCTGCTACATCACACATATTTCCATTAAAATATCTATTTTTTTATTTTCCAATTTTAAAGTTTTCCATTTTATTATTATTTTTAAAAATATGTTTGTGCTTCACAACTTTTATAAAAATGTGTATGATATCACAAATTTCATTCTGAGTGGCATAATTCTAGCAACTGGCTTGTGAGAAAACTGCCTTACAGGTTCCAACAGGATACAGGATAACAGTGACCTTTCCAAGTGAAATGCAAATTGCAAAACAATTGCAATCGTCAAATCGTCCAGTGGAACATCCATTAAGTCCATCTTCAGTCAGACTTCCTAATAAGTGCTTTTTGTGCGTCTGGACTGCTACCTTTTGACCTTGGTCTGCAGCCAGTTCTACTCGGCAACCTTTACACCATGTCAGCTATTCCCTTTTCCCACCTGATCCCCATTAGAAGCAACTTTCTTCCTGTTTTGTAAGAGAAATAGGAAATCTGCTCATCCAGTCTAATGCTGTCCAAGACACTCACTGCCAATAAAGCAATCTAGCTGCAAAACACTAAGGGAGTTGAAAAAGGCGAAGAACAACGTTACAGAAAATCTTAAGTGACGAAAACAAGAAAAATCATGGACCCCTGAAAATTAAACTGTGTTACGTGTTTATTTCAGCTTCTCATCGTCTCATCCTTTTTCTTTATATACCTACTATGTAAGATGCAGTAATTTGAAATCAGCTGCCATTTTCAAGGATAAGATATCCATAGCCTGTTGTCACAGACTTAACAGACCTCTTGGAGAAAGCACCGAACTTCTGCAGCTTGCAAAAAATGGGAAGATCTGCAAATGTAAAACAGCTGGCAGATGTATAAAATAAAAAAATGAAAAAATAAAAAATAAATAAAAAGTCTCCTTTATTTCTTCTTTTCCCACAGCACCACAAGGGACCCTTATTCCCTGGTGACCCCTCCATCCACAGCTTTCATGCAATGTTGAGCAATCCTCTGTTCACCACACCTTGCAGTTGCACTTGGCGAGAAACCTCGCTCCTGCAAGCCCGCTGCGTCCCGAGGAGTGGGGGTTCTGCCTTCGCCGTGCTCTGGAGCCAGTGGCTACCTCTGACAGGTCTCACTCACTTGTCTTGAATTTTTTTAGAGTTGCTACGGAACTGTCTGGGGCAGAAAATTAATTTATTTTTCCGAGGCTGAAGTTTACCATGCAAACATGTTCTTCCCCCCGTGTGAGGTGCAGCCTAGTCACTGGCTTTTGATTCTTCTAACAGTTATAAAGATTATTTAATCTTTGTAAATTCTTCATTAAAGATTTTTCAGAATACCTCTTTTTATCTCTTTTCCTTGTACAGAAAGGGAATGTACCTGAACTCTTAAATTATTTTGCACAGCCAGAATATCATTTCCCGTCCAGCTTTTCCTGTAGCAATTAACTTCGCCTGCGTCACCACAGATATGATGTTATCATGTTCCAGCTATAAAATTAAAACACGCAGATCAATAAGTACAGATCAATAAACAGGAAACAGGAAGTAAAAGGTGTTTTCATCAACATAAATATTTCAGTAAATATTGCGTGGTAGCAGAAGGACAAGTACTACAGAAGGTGTGAATTACAGTAATTACCTGAACTTCAGATAGCAGTCATGAATAACTCAGTATTCCTACATATGTGTGTGTGTGGTCTGAAAGATCTGAAACATCAAAAAAACAGAAGTAAGAAAAATTCTTTTGTGAAGTAAAGTATGTTTAACAGACAGAGAAAGTGCAAGTTATACAGGGAAAATGTTATTGTAAATTCAGCTGGACCTGTTAGCCTATGGGGAAAACAAGTTGCAGGAAGAACATTCATGAATATTTGAAACAACAAAGCATGAAGCAAAGGTGCTCTGGGAGTCAGTCCTGCACTAACAGGGAGATGAACTGGTGGACCTCACACTAGGCAAGACAGCTGTAAATTGCACGCCTATTTAAACAGTTTATTTTAATGTGTTTCTGTCACATGCTTATGCTTGTGTAGTTACTTTTCTGGAAGAGCAGATGTTGCTGGTGAGTGGGCACCCCACAACTCCCACTCTGCCATGGCTGTGTGGTTCCTGCTGTGCCCACCCCCGCCTCTCGTGCCCCCAGCCTCCACTCATCTTCCCTGCACAAACCCCCACCCACAACACATGGATTTACCCCTCCTGGTCACTGCTTTCCTCTGTCACAACTGGGCTACTGCCTTCAAAGACCTGATTTTTGTGAAACCAGTGGCTAAATTAACAGTTTTCCGTGATCCACTGGTCCCTGACAAACCTGCAGCTACAGACATGCTAAGTAGAAGCTCATGATAATGATAATGAGAATTTGCTCCACTTCCTGCCTCCTCCAATGGAGAAGCTCTTTTAAGGGAAGGGATCTGGTTGTTGTGCTCACCAGCTACTTTTGCAGCTGAATTTTTGCTGTATTTTGCAGCTTGCACCTTATTAACTAGTACAGGGAGGCGTGAGCTGCATGTTGTAACACCCATCAGCCCCAGTTAAGCAGCCAGGGAGCAACCTATGAGTGGCATTCAGAGCCCAGCATAGCTTTGGGGTAGTTTCACACCTAGGAAGCCTGCTCACTAAGAGATATATCACCTCCCACCACCTCTTCTGGAAGCTCCTGGACACCTCTCAGGGCTGTCCTGGGTTCCAGTCTGAGTTGCTCGCCTCCTTTATGGACTGCTCAGGGCACGCAAGTGCTTAATATCAGCTTCCTAGGGCCACTGGCCCAGGGTTATGGAAACACCTAGTGCTTAGATGGGTAAATCCTTTGTTGAGTGCAGCCTGATACCAGTCAGACACTGATATTCTTCAGTGCTGCCTAATCTGATGATGGAGCAGATCATCTTGAGTGCCATCACGTGGTACATACAGGACAACCAGGCTATCAGGCACAGTCAGCATGGGTTTATGAAAGGCAGGTCCTGCTTGACTAACCTGATCTCCTTCTATGACAAGGTGGACACTTAGTGTATGAGGGAAAGGCTGTGGATATTGTCTACTTAGACTTTAGGAAAGCTTTTGACAGAGTTTCCCACAGCATTCTCCTGGAGAAACTGGCTGCTTATGGCTTGGACAGGCATATGCTTCACTGGGTGAAAAACTGGCTGGATGGCCGTGCCCAGAGAGTGGTGGTGCATGGAATTAAATCCAGTTGGTGGCTGGTCACAAGCAGTGTTCTGCAGGGGGCCAGTATTGGGGCCAGTTCTGTTTAATTTCTTTATCAATGATCTGGACGAGGGGATCGAATGCACTCTCAGTCAGTTTGCAGATGACACCAAGCTGGGCGGGAGTGTTGATCTGCTTGAGGGTAGGAAGGCTCTACAGAGGGATCTGGACAGGCTGGATCAGTGAGCCAAGGCCAATGGTATGAGGTTCAAAAAGGCCAAGTACTGGGTCCTGCACTTGGGTCATAACAACCCCATGCAGCGCTACAGGCCTGGGGAGGAGTGGCTGGAAAGCTGCTGGTGAAAAAGGACCTGGGAGTGTTGGTTGACAGATGGCTGAATATGAGCCAGCAGTGTGCCCAGGTGGCCAAGAAGGCCAACGGCATCCTGGCGTGTATCAGGAATAGTATGGTGAGCAAGACTAGGGAAGTGATTGTCCCCCTGTACTCGTCACTGGTGAGGCCCCACCTTGAGTACTGTGTTCAGTTTCGGGCCCTTCACTACAAGAAAGACTTTGAGGTGCTGGAGCACGTTCAGAGAAGGGCAACGAAGGTGGAGAGGGGTCTAGAGTGCAAGTCTTACAAGGAGCAGCTGAGGGAACTGGGGTTGTTCAGCCTGGAGAAAAGGAGGCTGAGGAGAGACCTTCTTGCTCTCTACAACTACCTGAAAGGAGGGTGTAGCAAGGTGGGGGTCAGTCTCTTCTCCCAAGTAACAACCAATAGGACAAGAGGAAACGGCCTCAAGTTGCGCCAGGGGAGGTTTAGATTGGATATCAGGAAAAATTTCTTCACCAGAAGGTTTGTCAAGCACTGGAACAGGCTGCCCAGGGAAGCAGCTGAGTCATCATCCCTGGAAGTATTTAAAAGACATGTAGATGTGGTACTGAGGGACATAGTTTAGTGGTAACTTGGCAGTACTAGATTGGACTTCATGATTTTAAAGGTCTCTTTCAAACATTTTCAGCCATTTTCAAAGCAGTATAAGCATGACATGAATTCATGCCTTTACTGTGTAATGACAAGAGCAGAATTCATCTTCTCTATAGGGAGCCTTCCTTATAAAAGAACTAAAACCCATTAAAAATATACCAATACACAACATTCCCTCCCATTTGTCTAAGAAGGAAACACAGTACAGGAGAGCTCACTGTGAATAAGATTAACTGTAAACTTCTGCTCCACAAAGATAAAAGTTTTATAGCTCATTACAAAATGTGCATATGCAAGATTCAGAGAAATATAGAGAGGAGTTTTCTCTTATCATGAGGATCAGAAAATTATCTTGGCAGTCAGTTAAGGTGCATTCTTAGTTCAAATTTCAAGGTAAACTTTTTTATTATTATTCCACAGAAAATAGCGTAGAGCGCACTAGCACACAATGCCGAACTCCTTAGAAAAGTAAGCAGGTTCAGCTCCTCTGTATATCTACACTCTGCTAAAATGCTGAATGATGCTGCGGTCTTACCTGCTGCATTAGCTTAACACGGCGTTGCACTGGGTTGTCTCCCCTCAACCTCCTCTGTGAAGGGTGCAGTAAAAGCGGTCACACTGAGAAATGACTCATGGCTGCCTGCACCCACGCTGGACTCGCGCGCAGCAGTGAGTCAGGTTTTTTATGAGTACGTAGCCCAAACCACAGAAATAAGCACAAAATTATTACCTGCTTCCCCAGCAACATTATATGAAAACAGAAGGAGGAGAGATTCACTGTTGTGCAGGCTGCAGTCGAGGGTTAAAGACTTCTAAGTAGAATGTGTACGACCTATTGTGCATCTAAGGCACCTGGACATTTAGTGTATTTAAATATGCCCATGAATTTCTATTGTGTGTAATGATCCTGAGATCATCATAAGGAAATAAATAGGTGACTTTTGGTAGAGGAAAAGGTGGCTTGCGGGAAATATGACCTGAAGGAATTGTGAGAAGGCATTGCAGAATGGGAAGCACTCCATTTATATCACCTGGTTTATCTTATCAGCCACCGATTAGCTGGCAATCATTTATACTGTTACCAGCACATGACGTGGTGCCACGCTTCCTCGGTGCTGTGTAGGTGCCTGTAGCTAGGGGCTGAGAGAACTGGACTTTTCCAACTTTGGCAGGGTTTTGCTCTGATATGAAAACTACCCCAAATCACACCTTACCCAAATGCCTTCCTTAGGAAGAGCAGCAGCTGGACTTGCTGTGTTTTCACTTCTGCTATGACATAAAAGTGACACACCTTAGAAAAAATCTGTCTAATGATTGTAGGTTTACAAGATTTGTTCTTGATGCTGGCAGTCTGATAGAGCCTGAAAACAAAAATGAGAATGGCTTCGCAGATCCTTTGACAACAAAAGAACCAGGAATGGTGGTGGGAGCTTTAAAAACTTGTACTTGATCAGAATGTGTGGCAGCTTTGTACCAGCTGCTGTTTCCTTATAAATACTCTGATTTGTTGTAAATGAACATCCACCACATCTGGATAAACATGGGGCAGAAAAGTACAGCGCTGGTCAAGCAGACACGAAACGTCGCATGAGATACCGTAAAGCTTCCGTGAGATATAATGTGAGATTGTATGTCATGGTGCAGCTCACACAGATACAGCCCAAGACAGGGTGAGAGAGGAGACCCACTACTTTCAGGACTCCTGGCCAGTCAGAAATCAAAACTCTCTTCTCTAAGTGGAAGATATGAGGCTCAAGCGCCCTATTGAAAGTGCCTGAGAAGTGCTCTCTCCTCCTGAGCTGCAGGAAAAGTCTACAGTAGGAAGAGCTGGAGACTTCCTCATCCCATCAAACAAGACTCTTAGGATTTGCATAAATGGCCTACAGCATCCAGACCCAAGCAGTATATTAGAAAGGTTTATTGCATTGACTACAGAAGTCCTACAGCTCTCCCAGACTGTAGTAGTGAAATAAAGAGTCCACAGTAGGTAGCAAGAAACCCTCTTATAGGCCATGGCAGAAAATTCTCACAATCACTTGTTGTTACCCATATGTAATCTACCTTACTGAATATCACCCAACAATACCTGCAATAAATTCATTATTGCAGTAAAGATTTGAGTCTGAGCCTATTTTTTGAATGGTCCCCTGTTCTGATTTGCTTACTGTGTGCAATGGAGATTTTACAACAAACCTAGGCAAGGTCTAGTTAATTAACCCATTATTGAAAATATTCAGAAATGTAATTAGTAATGTTTCAAATAAGATAGCACTAATAGGCAAGTCAAGGTCTGATTATGGAGTTTGCTACGCCCTGTCAAAAACTAGTGGGCATACTCTCGAAGAGAAAATCCATAGGCTAATGCTAAAAATCATTTCTTCCATTGGAGACAGCAATATTTGTGTCTAAAATCTGTTGGTAGCAAGCATCTCTGGAATTTGGAAAACTGAGTATAGATGTTCCTGCATAGCTTTGAGCAGTGACCCTTTTGAAAATCTGTCAATGTGTATTGCTGGAAGAGAGGAGAGAATAACAGTAAAGGAATCAGAGTAAAATTGAACCTGCAGACAAAGAAGATTTCTTGTATGCCTGTGTCCTTTTTTGACATTATGCAATTTTGATTTCTTTCATTTTAGATACAAAATTCATTGATTTTATCACATTGCAAGCTACAAATTTATCCTTTTTCAAAGGACTATTAAAAATATCAAGGCAATTGAATAATGCGTTAAAGACAGGAGACCAAAATCTAACAAAAGATGAACATGTGTGATTAAGAAAGTAAATTTCCCCTTCAAACTTTTAACAGGGAGTTATGAACACGACTTTTGTTGTTTGTTGTGGAGATTTTTTAAAGACAAACGAATACAGATCTCACCCATAAACTAACTAAGTGTGTAAACCATTGCAAATTGTAACATGCAATGAATGCAGCAGTTCAGTATGCGCTACAGAGATTACAGTGGCAAAGGAAGGGTGCAGGAAGTTGCTGTTTCCTTCCTTAACGTAGGTTAAGATTACAAATTAATCTCAAAAGAGATTATGAGTATCTCAAAGAGTTAATGAGTATCTTAAAACTGCCTGTTTCTCTTAATTGTCCAAAGGCCAGTTGATCTTGAAGTACATAAAATACCGATGCATGAGGAAGAGAAGCACAGCTGAGAGAGACAGCAAACAAACAGCAAACAGGAATCAAGTCCTGTGTCTGCTGGGAAAGATGCCCAAATGTGGTTCTACCTTCGTTCGCCTTTTTGTGCTCTTACTCGGTTTCTCCATCATTTGTGTGGGAGTCCTTTGCATTTCCACAAGTTACTCCGTATGCAGATGTGGAAACAATGAGCTGGTGTTTTTTTGCCTGTTAGCTTTGGGGCTCTTTCTCCTTGTGGCTGGCATTTTCTGGAGCACTTTCTATGAAGTCTTGAAATGCGGGGACCTCGGCAGGACCTTCATTCGAAATCCCAGCCGTAGAGAGCTGCGTGTCAGCACCATAGACAGGTATGTGTTGCAGTATTGCTGCCGATGAACTGGGAGGGAGGGAAGCTGTCTTGTAAACATACAGTGAGAAGAAAGAAGCTATACAAGGTGTTTACAAAATAATTTAAAAAAAAAAAACATAATAATTGCAGCCATTTTATTATATTTCTATGGGGATAACTGTAGTTGGAGATTTGATTTGCTAGAGCAAGCAGCAATGTGCAAATGTAATTTGTACACACAATACATAAAGTATACTCCAGTGAACGCAGCAGGTTGCACAGAGTGGTGTAAAGCCATGCACGGGGGCAGCAGGTGCAGCTATGCCAACTTCATGGAGCTGCTGCTGGAGCATCATTAGTTTCATCTCAACAGACAATCCCAGATGTGCTGCTGTGGGATATCTGCTTGTATCACTTATCACCAATGAGGTACGCAGAGAGCTTCAGCTCCCTATATGGTCCCTGCTGAAGTCTTGTTGTATAGTTGACCCTGCTATTTCTGAGCAAAGTTTGATGCTTTGAGAGAGAGAGGTTTTTAAACTGACTGGCGCTAGGCCTGACAAAAGTCTTTAACAGGGTCACTGGATACAAATTACTTTTCCTGGACTGTTGTGGAAACCGCACCAGAAACACTGACAATGGGTGCTCCAAAAGCACTATGAAAACAACATTCAGCAAATTTTGGTTAGATAAGCATAAACATGCAAAATGTATTTTAAAACTATGAAAGCAATGATTATTGTAATAATAAATAACCCACTAATTTAACCTACTTTGGAGGGTGACCTCTTTGTTCTTCCAAATCAAACTTTTCTCAGGCACTTGTTGAAATACGCACAAGCATGAGTGTTTGTATGCCATGCATGGGAACTGTCATGGGGAAGGCTTGTCTTTTTAGAATTCTGTGTTTTAATAAAACATTTTGCAGAAAGGCACAGGTAAGGAAGAATATATTCCATTGATCTAAACCTCCTTAGGTTTCCATTTACAGTTTAAGACTTATCTAAACTTTGGAAACATAACAGGCAAAGCATCTAACCAAGCTCTCAGAGATAAATCACATTTCACCATGATGTCCTTCTTTCTGGTTTGCTTTTTTTCAGGCCTGACTTCTATCCCCCCTCCTATGAAGACAGCACAGATCCTGAAAAATCCTTCCCACTGCCGGTTGCCTCCACACTAAAACAGCGAGACATCATCAATATCCCTCTGCCCCCGTACAGCGAATGCAGCGCACAGTTCATCAGCGAAACTAACGAGCAGGAACAGCCACCACCTTACGAACTATCTGTGCGGCAGCTACAGCAGCAGCAAACAGCTGACCGAGACCCAAACCCTGGAAGGGAGTCAAATTCTCATCTATCTGCACAAGAAAACAGTTACCAACAGGATACAGATTGCCAGGGGACCCCAGAAAGAGCAACACCTGTCAGAACATCTGAGACAGGCAGTGGGTAAAATTCTGCGTCTGTGAAGTGGGGAAAATTGGAAGAAGATGTGTGTCAGTGCATCGCTTAGGGTGAAGCTGCCCAGAAGTGTTGACTATTTGTGTGTTTGAGTGGAGTTGGGGAGGATATATATAAAGGTGCTCAGTATTTCAAAGCAAAATAGAAACAATCAGACCACATCTTATAAAAGTCAACATCACTGGCAATAGGAGCTTCTTATGCTGCAAGATAAATGAAGCATCATGCTGTCATTAATCTTAAATGTCTTCACAAGGAGTTCCGGCTGAAAGTCTTCATTTGTGGTTTTGTAACATTAGCTAACTTGGGAAACCTACGAACTCAGCTTTTGTTTGGAATTTGTAAATTATTTGTTGTAACTGATTATTTTTGTATCATATGCCTTTCAAGTTACTTGTTTTATTTTGGGGTACTAATACCTTGTATCTACTATTGAATTCATGAATAAATTTTGTATTTAAAACAAACACCATGTATTTGCTTACGTGATACTAGGTGTCCATGATTCAGGATAAGCACACAATACAATACACGCAATACACTTCCTAGTTGCTAGAACAACAGCCCTGGTTATGCCCATAGCTCATCAAAGGGAACTAGCAATTTCAGGAGGAAAAACTTTCTCTGACTCACTCCTCTGAGCTGTCTCTGAAAGCAGTTGCTTCCAGTGCAGCTTACTCGAGACTGTGGGAACTAAAAAAGAGGTCCTGTATCCTGTTTCTGGCACAAGTGGCCTTGTGGGTAGGGAGCAAGTACCAGAACGAGGACAGGCTTGGACTCATCCTTCCTCTGTTACATGTTTCCTTCCTTCCATAAAATCACTGAAGCAAATTTGCATCCAGGCCACTGTCATCTATAATTCCAGGTGACAAAAAAGAATTTTCATGGAGGTTCACTCAGATTTAGACCTGCAAAACTGACTGTAGGTGGAGTTTTGCTTTTTGTTGCAGAACCAATGAGACAGAAAAGTTATCACACTTTCCAGATGCCCACGTACCCTAAGACAACAACTTTAGCATTATGGCTGCATATACATTAGAAATGCAAGACATGGTGGTGATGGTGACAATGGCTAAGGCCAGTGAAGTGACAACTGTGTCAGTTTTTTCTTCCAAAGAATTTCATCCTTTATGGGAAGGACTGATAAACCTTCAGTTGATGTAAGGAGAAAGGAAGGCAGGATAAAATGGGGTAAAGAAACTACAGAGAAAGGAAAAACAGTTCAAGACAACTGAGGAAGATAAAAGTATAAAAACAATCACAGGCTAAAAAAGAGCCCCTGTAAAAGATAAAAGCTGATAGAAGGTGCCATCAGCATATAAAGATTTTTCAAAGTGACTGAGAAGTGGCACAGCATAGAGGAGAATAGTAAAAGTCAGAGGAACACCGCGCATTATTTCCAAAACAGCTGAAGTGAGGATTTCCTACGCCAAGTGACCTTGTTATGGTCTCACCTCCTAGCACTATCATATCCGCCCCTTGAAATGCCTTGCTTCTTCACCCCAGGGCACCGGATGCTGAAGGCTGTGCGCACTGCACAAGTATTGGTGCAGGGATCAATCACAGCAGACGAGGCTGATTAACCAGGAGATGTCCCGTGGGAAAATGCTTGTCCTGTCCCAGCTCAACTTCCCCCCGCCCCCCCTCCCCGTGGAAATCTAACTTTTCCACCAGATAACTTTTAAAGCAAGACCACACAAGTGGGAAATGATTGAAACTACAGGTAACGCTGAGAGCAAGTACTGCAGGAGTACTGCTAAAGGTTGCTCTTGAACCAGTTTGCTATAGGGAATGACATGCAGATTCTTTCCACATAGTTTATGGACAATCAGGAAGATCTAATCCTCATTTCCTTTCCCCCAGTCCCAGGGCAGTCCTGAAGTGCCCCTTTTTAGCTCCAGCCTTCTGCAGATGTTGTGAAGTCTCAACGGATCCGGAACTGTGAAGCCGAGATAACTGCATCTTCAACCTGCAATACAGAAGAAAGTATTTGAGACATGAAGGTTATTGAGATAAGGAGAAAATTAAGGTTAATACCTAGTATTTTATGATACAACCTGTTTTTCAGTTTGTCTTTTCAGCTAATGAACTACTTACTGGAATATGGTGTGGGAAATTAGCTTGAAATTTTTAGAATCTTAAAGAAGCAAAAGATTTTAAATGGTTTGCTTTTGATCAAACTTACTAGCATGAAGTCAGCTTTGCCAAGAGTAACAGCTGGAACTTTGAGATTAAAAGGAATTTTCTTGGGACTGGAGGATATGAACAGGTCAAACTAAGGTTTCAGAACAGAACAGGTTCTTTCAGTGCATTGACAACAACTTCCTGACAAGAGGTGACTGAGCAGCCAACAAGAAGGTGTGTGGCTGTTCTGGTATTTACAATTCCAGAAGAAATGAGTGGCCATGTGAAGACTTTCCCTGCAGTGATCATGAGATGGTGGAGCTCAGGATCTTTAGAGGAGGGAGAAGGGCAAAAGCGGGACCAAAGTGAGCAGAGCAGCGTTTAATCTCTTCAGAGATCTGCTTGGAAGAACCCCATAGATTATGGCCCTGGAGCAAAGATGAGTCCTGGAGAGCTGTTTGATTTTCAAGGATCACCTCTTTCAAGCTCAGGAATGGTCCATCCTGACACACGGAAATCAAACAAAGGCAGCAGGAGGTGTGCAGGGATGACCAGGGAGCTCCTGACTAAACTCATGTATGAACAGGAAGTGTATGGTAAGTGGAAGCAGGGACAGGTCACCCCAGGGGAATATAGAGTCCAATCATGCAGGGATGAGATTAGGAAAGCCAAAGCCCACCTGGAGTTGAATCTGGTGACAAATGTGAAGGGCAACAAGAAAAGTTTCTACAGGTACCTTAGGTGAAAGAGGACATGGAAAAGGCTGAGGTGCTTCATGCTTTCTTTGCCTCCACCTTTACTGGTAAAACCAGCCTTCAGGAACCCCACAGCCTTGAAACAAGAGGAAAAGTCTGGTGCAAGGAAGACTTACCCTGGGTGGAGCAGGATCAGGTTACGGAGCACTTAAACAAACTGTACATATACAAGTCCAGGGACGACTTGGTATGCATGCACGGTGCTAAAGAAGCTGGGCCATTCCATTGCAAGGCCACCCTCCATTACCTTTGAAAGATTGTTGTGACTGGGAGAGGTTCCTGAGGACTGGAAGAGAGCAAATGTCACTCCTGTCTTTAGTAGGAGGATCTGAGGAGCCGCAGGCTGGTCAGCCTCATCTCAGTCCCTGGGGGGGTGATGGAGCAACTAATCCTGGGAACACTTATGCAATCCATTAAGGACAAGAAGGTGACTGGGAGCAGTCAGCATGGATTTATGAAGGGGAAATGATGCTCAACCAAATTGATGACATTCTACAATGAGATGACTCACTCAGTGGATGACATGAGAGCAGTGGATGTTGTTTACCTCGACTTTAGTAAGGCTTTTGACACCGTCTCCCATAACATCCTCATAGATGCCTTCCAAATGGTCTCCCAACACAAAGTGTGTCTCATCCTGCCACTAACTCTCTTACGGAAGGGGCCTTCTCCCAAAGGAAAATGTAATAACCATCTAGCTGTGCTGACAGGTGAATTTGCTGACATTTTGACTTAGCTCAAACCTCTTGATGCTGAAGAGCAAAGGCTTGAAGGCTGTGTAAAGGTAAAAAGACACAACCATGCTCCCCAGTGAGACTATGCCAAACGTTTTATTGCTTCTGGTCACATCGGCACTACTCTTCTACCTTTTTCAGTAATTTGGTCTCAGCTACTGTGTTTTTGTAAACTGTTAAAGTAATGTCAGAGTCACCAATTCATACTCCTTTAAATTTGCCCTTACTTCCCCTTAGTGTAGACTACTATTTATCTTAGATCATGACAGCAGTTACTACAGTACATTGTCGTTAAACAGATGAGATTATAGACAGTTTTAATACTGAACATTATTAAATCTTTCTTAGTCTATGCTCCCTTACCACCTTCAATTCCTTTTTCTCTCTTTCCCTCTCTCAAATCCATTGTTGTGCCATTACTATTCTTTTATCACATCTCTGTCTTTCCAGTTAAATCCAGCAATTTGTCCTCTCCTGATCCTCTCTGCCACCTGCTGCCTTTCTCTGTTCCTGGGATCCACCCAAGCCCTGTCTTGATGAGCCCTCTGCTAATGTGCTTTGAAATTGTTCTCTCTCTCACTGGTCTCTGAATTCCTCTTTCTCCTTTTCCTCCAGCGTGCTGGGAGTATGCCTTTGTGTTGCCGAGTACAGAAAAATCTGAGGTTTTGGGAAACAGAATTACTGTCCAAGTAAATGTTAGTGCAATCACATTTAAACAACATGGGAATCTTGCAATTTCCAGACTTGATAAAACTGCTAATCCAACAATAGCCACAGAAGGGTCTGGGCCTCTGTCATAGCACTAAGACACTGTGGTAAGACAAACAGTATTAATAATAGTTTTCCCTCTGCTAGATGTATGGTCTGTCTTTAGAAGCCTTGCATCTTTGTGTATGTTCATACATGTTGCTCTTTTCCAAGCATTCATATCTCATGTTAATAAGTAAAAGACCTCAGGAAATGCAGCACACTTGATGATATTATGGCTACAGTCCTTCCACACTTTATGAGATTACAGCTACAGTCCTCCCCAAACATATCAGGTATAAAGATATACACCGTACTTCAGCCTCACAAAGTTTTATTCATCTTGCAGAGACAAGCAATTAACTGGTGGAAAATACCAGTTGTTACATTTTATCAAAATCACCAGTAATCATAAAAAAGGGATGGTGAGTGGATTTGGGGCTAGGCTGGTTCTGGAAGTCTGCTGTTTGACAGCTATTCAAAACCACACACAAACAGCCCTTTTCTCCATTTTAGTACAGAGGCGCAACTATTGTTTGTTAAGCCCAGGACAAAGTCAGTACTGAGATTTTAAAACATATTCTTTGTTCATGAAGACTGCCTTCAGGAAAGCAGACTGCCATCTACTGCACCTAGTGCTCTGGTGACTTTCTGAAAAAGCACAAGTATGCTTCTTCACAGTCCTGGTTTGTTCCTCATGAGTCTTCCCACCACATCTTGAAAGACACCTGGCTTCAGTACACCTTACTTTTCAAAGTGCAAGTCCCAAAAGCTTGGCAAGTGATTAGCTATTTCACCATGTGTTCAAAAATTGTTTCATTGTCAGAGAATGCGTAAGAGATTTTAGAAGTTCTTGGACTGCCTTTCAGAACGTTCTTTCATGCAGCCCAGTAATTTGAACTAAGTATCATGATCCAGAGTATGTCTATGCTTGACCATGTGTGATCCACTCATTAGAAGCTTACTATCCTGCACCTAGAGGAGGTTGATCTATAAGAAAAATGAAAGATTAGATTAACAAGGTTTCTGTAAATATGAATATTCTTACATTCAAAAGCAGACGTCCAAACTGTGTAAGAATGCTGTGGTCATCTCAAAAAAAAAGTCTTTATAAGAAGAACTAAAGCCTTAAAATCTCTTTTGGGTTATGGGAATACTTAATGCTAAGGTAGAATACTATGTGAGAACATTACCACCTCATTTGTTTAGAGTCAATTAAGTAGATAATGTAATTGTATTAAAGGCAGTTTTATTAGGATGCTTGAAAGTGCAGTGTGTCTTGTCAACAATTACATATTAAGACAGAAATACACCATTAGCCTTTATTGTGTACTAAGTGCCATAGCAATTTTTTGACAGAAGTGTTGAAAGAAATCAAAACAATTTCCTTTGCTGCAATATTATATAAATTGCACTAAAATTTGACAACCACAATGAATTGAAATACACTGCAAAGAGGCGAGTTGCAGAAAGCCACCTTGACACATGATACAAGTGACCACACTGTTCCCAAGGAAGCAAAGCTTTCAAACAAGTCACATGCATAAAGTGTTTGTGTTCTTCTTCAGAGCACAGTATTGTAGTTAGAACTGCAGTATCATTTCACAAGCAGAATAATGCTGATGTCCATATCCCCAATATCCTTCTCAGATCTATGCCGGGACATCTTTTCTCCCTTTGCACTCCCCAGATTTTTATTCCATGATCCACTGTTACAAAGAATCTAACAGAAACTGGTGAATCAGACTAGTATTTCTATTTACTTAATTAGCATTTGTTTTTATTTCCTCTTCACTACACACTTCACTTACCACTTTGTGCTAAGTGGAGCATAAGTATTCCAAAGACTTAAAAAACTTCCATAGTAACACCTTCATGAAAAATTGCTGAACTTGCAATGATTACCTTTCAAACACAGTGAGCACCAATATCATCTGCTGACATGAGGAATATTGCAAAAGACACTCAGATTCCACATCCGACATATTGCTGGAAGGACACAATCAGCTTCTATAGCACAAATGCCTCCCTTTGGAGGAAAAAACCAGAGAGTCAAAAAATCAGGAAAATCGAAAGGCACAAGTCACATTGATATGCTTTAAAAGCAGGGGTAAAAAAAAATTATGGGGTAACCCCTTCTTTGGGAGCATGTGCAAGTGTGTATACAACACTGCTGTCAGCGTGCATCTGTGAGCAATGGGACAGACTGGAGAGGAGGAGTGCTGTCAGGTGAGCAAATACACTTTCTGCAAAGCTTAGTATACAGCCTTTATGCCTCAGACATGCTCTGTATATGTCTTCGTAAACAACAAGAAGGTGACAAGGATCCCAAACAATATTCACCAAGCATGTCTTTGCTTTGCAACTCCTCCCTCTCTCTCCCCGACTGAAATTTCCCCAACCTTTATTACAGCATTCAAAACTAAGCAGTTTTCCTTTTCGGTCATATTGCTGACAACATTTGAAGGTTAAGGCCTCTTTCTTTGGTTATTATGTTATCTGAAATACAGATATTGCAGGTAAAACAAAGAATTCAATACAGTATTGTATCTGGAGATCAATGCAAATGAAATATGCTCAATATTATATTGAATTATTCTTCCCACCCTACCTCTATCCCCAAGAAAACTTTTAAAATCATACAAGGCACAAATGGCTAACATGTTTCAGCAAGGTCCTGTCTTGTCCTTGCTGTTCCTCTTTTGGCCCTGGTTTAACAATCTTCCGTGGCTTCAGGTGATGACAGTGGGTCCCTTTCGCCCTGTCCTCTCATGAATCTGAGATATTTTCAGTGCGATTGCTATAAGAGGACTCAGCACAGCCTAAAGAGGAAGAAATACATTGAATTACACAAAGCAGAAATATCAATAGACATCTTATATTTATAAATCCCCCTTTTAACTGTAGTATTATATAGTAGTAAATCATTTAATAATAATAAACACTGACACAGTTACAGTGTCTATATTGTCATACTTGATATAATGAAGTATCATGCTGAGCATATGTTTTGTGAAATCTTACACTGAGTATGCCTAAGCTATGCAGAAAAAAGATACCAGTAAATACACTGTACTGATAATGTCTCTACATAACAGGAATTGTGGAGCTCTTGTGAAGTCTGCTGTACAAAACAACCTAGAAATCACAAAAGTAGAGTTATTTCGATTCTGATGACTGGAAGCCATGTAGATGAGGTTTTCTTCCCATGCACACTTAATATGTGAAGCTTAGGGTCAGAAGGTACTGTAACAATTACCTTAACAGAAATCACAAAAGTGTGTTTTGAGTAATACCACCTGCAATTGTATTAAATAGGATAAATCCCAACAGAAGCAGCATGAACTCTCAAGTTTCAGGCTACATACCTTATTAAATGGCCCTATGTATGAAACTGGGTGAGAGCAGATAACAACTATGATAGTTCCATATAAAACCCAAGTAAATTATAATTTTTCAAATGGCAACTGAATCTTCTCTCAGTTAATTAAATGATATGCAAAGATAAACTGGCAGAGCTGAGTTTTGTGTGAAAACCTTCTTTTCAGAGAATCATATATTTGATTACCAAACTAGTAAGGTTATTTTCTGACTCTCAGAGATTTCCCCCTGCCGCCTCCTTCAAATAAACTACATTCTGGCTTTAAACCTGTCAGGTTTAAAAATCAAATCAAATCAAACAAAACAGTAATTCTGGAGAGCTTAAATTTACAGATATCTATTTTATAAGCTTAACATAATCGATACTTTGAATCTGTTTCAGCCACCTAACAGTTTCTGACAGTGAGGTGTTTGCTTTATTTATGCAAATGGTCAGAGAAAAGAGCGAGGAGACAAAGTGTGCAAGCAGAATCATAGAGTAACACCATGAATGCCATTGACATCAAGTGAGTTTATGATCAAACTTAATTATGCACAAGTGTGAGCAGTCTGACATGTTATTGTTCAAAAAGCTCCATATTTGTAGATATCTATCTACTGAATAATCATTGAAGCAGAATACAAGTCCATTAAAGTCAAACATGCTTAGAGGAGATTAATATGCAGAGCACAAATTCACATCTGTGGGCAAATGCTGAAAAAGTAAATATTAAAATGTGGCAATTTATAAAGTCTGGACCATATCATTCCTTCCTTCCAGCAACATGGATTAAGGAGAACTGAAAGAAGACCAAAGCATCTGAAGTCCGTCTGGCACTCCCCTAGAGAAGCCTCTTCCCTATTTAACCTAAAAAGCACAGGAAAATTTAATAAGCAACCCTAGAGACCAGCTTTACTTGACCCTGCTTTCTTAAGCAACAAATGCACTCTCAAGAAAAAAAAAAACAAAACCAAACAAAGCTCTACACAATGCTTTGAACAAAACACAAAACCAAACGAGTTTGTGACACCCATTTACATAAACAAGTTAGCTGCTGCTCTTTTGCCAAGTCATTCCAATTACCACTAGATATTCTGCTTGTTACAATCACACTTCTCTACAGAGAAAGTCCTATTTTAGTTCTGTCTTCTCACTCTTCAGTTTAAGTACGCTATCTTCATCCTGAAGATATAAAAAACCAAAAGTGCATTCTCTTCGGAATGCCGAGAGCAGAGCAGAATAAAAAGGAACTAGAGCTGTATATGCCTTTTAAAAACTCCTTTATCTCTGCACTGAATGGTTTACATTTCAGTCACAACAGATAAACCCTAGCCAGCAATCATTTATAGTGAGCATGACTCTAGAAAGACTTCTATAAGAGGTCTTGATTTAAAAATATCTTTCAAATTGTTCTTTCTACTTAAGAAATTGTAAAACTTTACTATTGACATGTCAACTCAAAATGGCAACTGCAATCACTCTGCACGTTAACAACATATTTATCTCTTGACAACTTTTTGGGAGACACGGCATGTTATCCCTTAGATATAATTTAAAAACTGAAAACTAACAGAACTGACTTAAATCAGAATTTTTCTTTAGTAATAACAGATAGAAGTTGTACCTCTAAAAAAATAACTGGTAGGAATGATTATTCATACCAGGAAATACATCAAACAAACAGATACCTAACATAAGGCAAATAAAGATCAAAAGCCCTTTTCTTGGCAATAAGCTGTTCCAGAGCTGTCAGAGCTGTATTATTCCTGTTTGACTCATGTAGCATTTTTTCCCTCTGTGACCTTGCAAGAAATTTCCCTACAGTCCCTTTCTTCTCGTCAATTTCCCAGGTAAAATTTGCCCCATGATGCATCCAGTTTATCAAAGGCTCAGGCAGGGCCAAAATGTACCTGCTTGCAGGTTAAAAGCTCAGCATGTGTCTGGAGTTTGGCTTTAGAAAATATTTTTCTCAGAACAGGTGGACAAACACCATCTATATGTCAAGAAACATCTTGTGAAAACCTACTATGTGTAGCACTTATGCTAAAACTTGCCAACTTTCATAAAAAATTCATGCAGTTCTGATGCAAAATCATCTGTCCAGACTGTGCCTGGAAAGCTCGTAAATCTTCCTCTTCAGTCTCTCCCCAAGCCTACACTGAATTTTAATCTGGTTAGAAAAAACAAATGTAAGTGAGTTTTACGCAGTCTACACATGGACATTTTCCACAGGTCTCAAATTCACTTTTCCCAGTCTAAGCTAAGTCTCAAAACCAAGTTGCCCTATCAGTATCATCAGTGAAAAGAATTCTCCAGAATTTATCTGGGAAAAATAAAGCCAAGAAAAAGCTCAGAGAATGGTAACTCCCTCAGATAGGATCCAAACACTTTAGTGAACACCAGGTAACTACAACTCTCTTTTACAGTTCCCAAACTTTTGCTGTCTTTTCTTACTGTATTGATATACATTTCGTATTCGGCATCATGTCCACCAGTGTTATTTTGGGCTCTCTCAGCTTTACATATACCCAAGTGAATGCACAGGGTGGAACACTAGGAACACAAGGTCAATTATTTTTACATATGCCAGTATTTGTGAAACATTAAACACTAAACCATTTGCTCCCTGATTCTGGGATCACAGGGAGAGGTAATGTAAGGCCACCCAAATTAGCCTGTCATTACAATGTCCTACTGGGGACAAAGATCCAGCATCAATCGCCTAAACCTTGTGTGACTGTTACACAGGCATTTAGGCACCTGAATTACTAATAATCAAAACGACACTTCGGACATTATTTCAGAACAAATACTCAGACCTTGCTACAGATTTCTAAGCAGAGCTGGCATAGTACTACATGTTCCAGAAGAATTCACTTCCCTAGAACAATTGTTAATGCTTCGAAATTAAAGAGAGATAAACAAGTGGGTTAGTACAGCATGAAGTCGTCAAAGAAGGGCTCTAGTTTAACTTTCGGAGCTCTGTAAACATAGAAGATGCGCCAAGTGTTTTCCACCTCTGCATCTTCCCTCTATAGAAACTGCTGTCAAACCCCAAATTCTACTTCTTCAGCTGCTTGTCCATCAGATTTAGTATCAATTAAAGTAATTTTCCGGTTCGTAGGGTTAGTTTTGAGAAAAACATGCTTGCAGAGTGCTTTCAAGTCACCAAAAGCTGTAATTGCTAGGTGGTGGTGTTATTATTATTGTATAAATTATAATAAGCCTTGAAGTTTCAGGCACAGGCTAGAAATCCATTCCTCTCCTGACTCTTAAATTCATTCTCAGTCCTTCTCTTTTTATCATTTAAACATTACATAGAAGGTTGCTTAGAGACACCAGGGTAACTAAGACAACTCTAAGTCCTGGAACAAGGACACAGCTGAATTCAGGAAGAACTTCCTTTCTTACCTCTTTCTGCTCCCATGTAATTTTCCCTTGCTTCATGAGACTGCATAAAGTTGCTGTTAGCCCTTTGCAACCTGGGCAACAGAATCATTGTCACATGAACTAAGGGAAATAAAAAGAAAGGCAGAAGAGAAGGGCAAATCCCCCCAAACACGTTTTGGTGGCCCTACCTATTAGAAGAAGCTTTTCCTTTGCCTGTAAAGTACCTTAAAAGTCAAACCAATACACTTACAAAGCAATGCTAAAGTGATGGAAGAGACGCAAAGAATGGATTGAAACAACTACAAAGTGAGGTCAGCGCTAAGATCACACAGTCTGGCACCACAGCTGTATCTCCTGTAGGGCTTCTGCCATACGGGCTCACCACACAGCTCAGCTCAGCGTGCCTGCTCGGGTCTCGCATTCCAAAAACCAGAAGGCTTTGAAAAGGTTTATGCTACAGCCACCCATCCTAGAAGATCTAAGCAATGTGGATAACCTGGTGCATTGTGGAACAAACGGGACGGGCTCTGTAACTTCCACCGGACTGGTGGTGTTCCCTTTATTACCATGAAGCAGCCCACTTGCTGCAGGAAAGAGCACACTGACCTCTCTACTCTTGTGCATGGTCTGCCTGCTAACTCAAATAAAATTACAATAAAGGTCAGGAGGCCAGCTGTTCTGTCCCGCGCAATAGAGGAGGGCAGGCATGAGGGGTGAAAAAGACAGGAGGAAAATGTAAACTGAGTGGTGCATGGAAACATCTACGTTAGCAACAGATTAATTCTTCTCTAGTACATCCAAAGAGCTCTGAGTGAAGATTAGGTTTAATGAACTCATTTTCTTGATTCCTGAAATATTTTATAACTACCGTCACATTAAGTGTTTTTCCTATGTAATACGAAAACATACTTCCTTTCCAGTTCCAGCTGATTTAAAATTTGTTTACTGTATGGCTTTGGGCAGAATCAGAAGCTAAACTACCTGAATAGCACACACATGCTGTATTACCAAAGAGTGTGATCAAACAGATGGAAATCTCTGTATCCCACGTCCCCTCAAGTAAAATATTATGAGTTGCAATAGTAAAGGTGAAACTTTATATGATTTCTCTGGACCATACTGTATGTTTTAATAGCCAACCAGAGCCATGCTAAAAGACCCAATGCTTCAAAAATAAATTAAGAGGCAATAATCCTCTAGGAAACTGCACTTGTGCTTAGGGTTGTAAGAGTGTCTTGACAGTACCATACAGAAACCTTGAAGTGATACTGGACACAAGAACTTCTGGGTTATTGATTTCCATTCCCTGCTCTTGGACAAACTCATGCCATAAACAATTGCTTTATATAATCACTATATATCTATATACAATCATCATCCTTTCATATACTGACCCAGGTCCACCTGAAAATCTTTTTTTTTTTCCTCTGCTACTTGCCATTCAAAAATTGTTTCAGAAATTCAGTCTTTGATGACCAAGACACTTTTTATCCCAATGATTTTTTTTTTTTTAATAGGCGTGCCTTTTCGGACAAAAACACAAAGAAACAACTCCTGCCCCAAAATCTTTTCTTGGCTGCTGCTAATCTAATTATTCTGTAGCTAACTAGCACATAGTTCACTCGTCTTTTGCACAAGCAATTGCAGCATTTGTGATTCAGTGCATCCCGTTTAAAGAGTACCTGATATAGACTGCATAGGCCTATTACAACACCTATTTATTGCTGTTGCAATTCAGGTAATGAATAATAACATAGTATAAACAAAGATAGTTAGTCCATATTCAGAACAATCCAGGTTATTCACTACACTGTTCCCAGCAGCACAATCATGCAGAACACACTGGATTTACAAATAAAATGATTCAAAACAGCTCTGCATAATGAGTCATTTCTTTCTCGGTCTTCATATATGAAACTTCCTGTTTGAATCTTGTCCAAGTTTGATAATATATCCAGGTGGCTAGACAAAGGACAAGAAAGTATTAACCATGTGTCAGGATCTGCAAATAACAAATAATGAGTTGATCTATAAAATGAGGTTACAAATGAGCCTAAAGGTCAATAAACTCTTATTTTAGTACTCTATGCCTATTGAACATATCTCTGTGTTTTCAACCTGTGTTAAATTTAGCACAGCTAATAACTCTATTAACTTTAGGAAAAGATACATGCCAATGCATAAAGGTCCAAGACTTCAAATAGAAGTCTGTCATTTGTTGTAATGAACTGAACTTCCTGAAATTGCCAGTTGGATGACTATTTGACTAGTAAAAACCAAAGAAATTGTCTTTTTAAGGAAATTTTCCAAGTTAGCTGGAAAGCAAGTTTCTCAGGAATGCACAGTGATGAGGGGCATCACCAGTGACAAGGAGCATCAACAAAGTGGTCTTCCATTTTAAGGGGAACATTCCAGTTTTAAAAAAGTGTTAAGCATTGTTTTCAAGACTTTGTTTTAGCCTCCTTGGAACTAGATTTCATGACCACTATAAATTTTAAAATGCTTACAATGAATTGGTTTTAATATGCTTTGCACAGAGTATGATGGTAATTTTTCTTTATTTCTCCTGATTTTCACTCCTGTTGATACCAGCTTATAGGAAGAAGCAAACTACTCACAGAAAATAAGTAGCCACTCCTTATGTCCCAGGTGATCATGAAGCTGTTTCTGCCAATTTCCTTCAAGGGACCATTCAACAGCCAGAAGTCACTGTTATTCAAATTTATCTATGACCTCAGACTTCTAATTATTGGCATATTTTACTACTTTCTTTTGGACTCTTATACTGTTGATCACGCCGTTGTCTATGCTTAATTTATTCTAGGTCAAAAGTACTACTAATTAATTGTATGAAAGATGCTACTAAAATAAGATTTGTGTGAACCTGACATTCATTAATAGCTACTGTTTGTCCCACATATACATTGGAACAAAAGGTCCTTACGAGCCTTCCTTCTGTCTGGTTACAGGAATGCTGTTACAGAAGCTCTAATGTCTCTGAAGGAAAATATACCCTTAAAGGTAATAAGGCCTGAAAATCAGCTCTTACCGTAAGACTCATGAAGAGTTACACAGTACTGAAACCTGGTCTAGTGGGAGGTGTCCCTGCCTATGGCAGGGGGGTTGGAACTCGATGATCTTCAAGGTCCTTTCCAACCTAAACCATTCTATGATTCTATGATTCTATGAAACACAACAACGCATGAGGACGGCTTCACTTGAGCACCACTCACATGAATGGCTCCCTGGGGCCAAAATTAAAAGGCACAGCTTTGAGCAGCCCCAATAGTGCTTCAGAGTTTGTCAGGCTTTCTGTTGGGTATCAAACCAAAGTAGGGCCTACAGCTAGCACTCTCACAGTAGTTGAACCTGGATGATATTGAGCATTGTTACAGATCTTTGTCCAAATTTTATTCTGGACAAGGGTTCAGCATAGAACAACCCAGGTTGGAAGGGACCTTGAGTAAGATCATCTAGTCCAACCTTTTGTGGGAAAGGAGTTATTATGGTCATCCACAGAAGTACAGCATCTCTAATGTGAATGATTAATTCTGTCCACCTCAAGTGAACAGTTGGTTTTAAAAGAAATGTACTTGCATATATTGTCTTTACAATGTGTCTCAATTAACAATTAACTCAGAAAGTGCCATAATGTCATACTGGTGTTTCAGGACAATATGCATGTCTCAGCGTGCATATTGGAAGGTGTGGTTTAGATTTCTACTCATCTGTGGAAGATTCACCATCAGCAGTTACACTGCCAAAGAGAACAGAAGCAAACTTAGAAAAGCTTGAAAACTGCTGAAGAGTTGGATGATTAATTTTGGAAAAGGCTTTGTCTGAAAGGAAAGAATAAAAAAGGATGCTAATATGAGGCAAACTCAAGCTAGTTACCATACTGATTCCACAAAATGGCACCATAACTTCCAATATAAATGAGCTGTCTATCAAGGCAGATTTATTTATTTTTTGTGAAAAAGAGCAAAAAACATGTCTCAAGGTACCTTTGCCTTTTGTTTCAGGTATTGACTGGAATTGTCACCAGGCAAAAACTTGGAGCAATGCAAAGCATTCATCTTCCACTTGACTATGTAAACAAGGAAAAGAAGGTACTGGAAGGAAGTAGTCCAGTAACACAGAAGCAACCAAGTATTTACTTAAGCAGCCAATCATCAAATAAGTTTATGTCTTGGTTTACAATATAAAAAGTATGGAAGAGAGTTTTTCCTGATCAGCTGTTCTAGGCAGAGTGCAATGATACAGAAGCTACACGTAGTCATCTACCCAATTACAAAGATGAACTATACTTAAAGAAAAATAAGCATTTATCCCAAATGCAACTATTTCTTTAAATACTATATATAAGGTATATACTTTACATACTTATTTACATCAGTGCTCTTTGAATAACTGGTCACTTATAAATAGGCTGACTATGCCCCTGTTACTGAAAGTAAATACGAAACAAAGTACTTAAAACTTCAAATCTGTCACAGTTCTTCTAGATGTAAACATGTCAGTATGAATCTCAAAGCAAACGAAACAATAAAGGAACTACAATACCAGGAAAACTATGCCGCCCCTCCCTGGCAATGCTGTTTTCTGAAAAAGAGGTTTGCTATTCACTCTCTTCCACATATTCCACTGAAGATTATCAAATGTTCTCCTGAGGATTTTTTTTGTTATTTTTGTACTAAAGTGAGGATCTCCTGAAATCAAATTTATGTACCCCCTTAAATCCACAATCTGCCTGCAGGATACAATCTATGACTTTGCAGTTCCTAATGCCCTCATGTTGTTGGCAATGTATCCAGCCAGGGCAAGGAAAGAGGAGCTGCAGCAACTATGCAATACCGTACAATAAGAAACCAGAGAAAGAATTTATTGCATTAATCAAGATGAAACTGCTATCTGTCCCATATTTTGTGCACATGGGAAGAGATGAGGAGGTTGTTTACAGTACTATGTAATTCCTGAGGCAGTCTGGATGTTAAAATGTCTGTCTGCATTGCATGAACTTAGGAAAGTCCCTGCTACACGCTTCAAGGCAATGACGTTTCTACCCCTGGGATTATCTGTTCACTAGTAAATATCCTGGATAAACAGCCAAAAGTGTAACAATCAGACAGGCTCTTGTACACATATAGAAAAAAAAACTTTCCAGCCTTTTTTCTGTACCTAGGAATAATAGACTCTTTTGGTGTCTAGAATAAAAGACCAGACCCTGAAAGCCCTGAGGACAGGGCCCTGAAGCCTACTGGCCTGGCCCAGTCTCCCCTGAAGACTCCCCCCTGCACCTTGCCCACCAGCTCACACTGCCCATTTCAGCATGCCCCAGGGGTGTTAGTCCCTGCCTAAGCTATGCCGTAGGAGTGCTTGTCTCCAGACTCATCTCTGGCTCTGCTGCCTGGGTGCCTCAGACAGGCCTCAGACCTGTGCTATAGGTAACTTCTCTCCCTGAAGGATCCCTTGGACATACATTGCGGCTCATCTCCAGTCCTGACTTTGACCCTGTCTCCTGGATGGACCCACACTGTTGCCTTGTCTCCAGCCCTCTCTCTGATCCCATCTCCTGCTGCTCCAGATGGACCCTGAACCTGACCCAACACTTGCCTTGTCTGGGACGGTCAACGGAGCTTGTTACAAGAGCCTTGCTCTGCCCGCTCCACTTGCCTGCTGTAGGAATGTCCCCTGGACAATAAGGGCACCGCCTGTGCTGTAGCTGCTCTGGGTGCCTGGCTCCTATCACTTTGTGAAGCAGCCCCATTCTTGCTGCTCCCTGGACACAGTCTATGCTGCTGATAAGGTGACTAGACCTTGCAGTGGACTTTATGCACCTCTCTCAAGCAAATCCATACAGAACAGAGATGAAGTGTAACAGTAGGGCAGCACATTCCTCCTTTTCTGAGGATAACCTCTGCTCCCTCAGTCTAGTCTCTTCACAAGTGGAAAATTCTCTGAGAACATCTGCTATTTTCCACTCATTTGAAAAAACAAGTGTTAAACACTGGGCATTGATTGTAGGTTACTTTCTAGGAGACATACAA
The DNA here is from genome assembly GCA_008711295.1 of Anarhynchus alexandrinus. Lineage (NCBI taxonomy): Eukaryota > Metazoa > Chordata > Aves > Charadriiformes > Charadriidae > Anarhynchus > Anarhynchus alexandrinus. Next base: position 1,807,984 of record VUYV01000017.1, on the reverse strand, counting down.
GCCTAAACTCTGCCACTTATCTCATACTGCATACCTTGTAACAAGCAAAGTAGAACAATCCATTGACGCAAAAAGGATTCAATTTTAAAAGGCATGTTCTCATTTGTAATTAAGTAGTCAAAAGTTTAACTAGATGAATGCTGCAAGTATATGCCCTATTGTTTTCTAGTATTTTTATTCAGATTCATTAGACAGCAAACATGTTCAGATCATACTTTTTGTGTCACGTATCACAAGGTTACTATAAGTCCACTGCAAACCTCTAAAATGAACTCAGTCTGTCTCTTACCGTGACTTACTTTCATTTCATCTATGCCCTGCCTACATAGCACAATGAACCGTATTTAAAATGGTCAGCTTAATTGCAACTGATAAACAATTTGTGCTGTAACAATATTTGACATAGCTACACTGTGTTGACCTTGGCTGGCTGCCAGGTGCCCACCAAGCCGCTTTACCACTCCCCCTCCATTCTTCACTGACCTTGATGTCCGCATAGCTGTTTCTCCCACATATTCTCACTCTTCCCTCCCTGCTCCGGTGTTTTTTACCCTTCTTACATATGTTATCACAGAGGGGCTACCAACATTGCTGATTGGCTCAGCTTTGGCCAATGGTGGGTACATCTAGGAGCCAACTGCAACTGGTTCTGTTCAACACAGGAGCAGCTTCTGGTGTCTTCTCACAGAAGCCATCCCTGCAGCAACCCCGCTACCAAAACCTTCCCATGTAAACCCAACACAGTAGGAAGTGTGAATGGGGTCATCGCAATGTTCTTCCTTGGTCAAAATATATTTATGACTCTGCTAGGTGGCTAAATCTGTATGCACAGAAAAACAATAAAATTGCTTAAAAATGGGTCTTTACTCTGTTGGAGGCTTAACATTATAATTCCTCCATCCAAGGAATTACAGAGGATGCAAACTGTTACTTTCAAGAAAAATCAAATAAAATTAATAGATCGCATATGCAGGAATGGAATCTGCAACATTTCTGGCAAAACTGAAACACTTTTCATGACTGATAGACAATTGTTTAATAGCATAAGAAGAAACTAAGTTTATGGTGGGAATCTGGTGGAAAAACAATGTCAAATATTTACCTAGGGTTCAAAAGCATTTGACCGCATTTATGTTTTGGGAAATCTGCATTTGCATTCCAGTCATGAATACACAACTATATGGGACTTCAAACTACGGGGTTTTGATTTATTACAATCCAAATGCTTATCCTCTTTTCCATGAAACATCCTTAGTCCTCTCTTTGTTGTATATAATAGCATAAAGGTGTTTTACTGTGAAAAAACTGACAGTTGTAAATGTGATTTATACTATGAATTGGTTTAGGCATGTGCTGAACTATACTGCAACTTGCTCTCAACCTTTGCTCTTCTTAGGAAAGAGTCTGGTTATGATATGAGATAATTCTCAGACAGCTGCAAGTTTTTGCCTTACAAGGAATCCCTACATTATTTGGACTCTGGCATCCATATTTCCTAACTGTACTCTCATCGTAAGGAATCCCTGGGATGCCGTAACTAAGTGATCCTCAGACAACCTGCTTTCTTTTAATATTGTTCTATAACTCAGATTACAAAAATGAGTGAAAAATAAGACAGCATGGCTTCTCTTAACAGACTAAAAGTCATTGCCCAGCATTTATCACCAAGCATCTCAGCCCTTGACATTCCTGTTGTGTTGGACATTATACAAACATATATTAAACTGCTGGTCCTGCTTCAAAATGTGTACAGTCACATGACCAGGAAAATCATGCAGAAACACAGTAAACAGGGGTCAAAGTACTGAGTGTTCCTTCTGATTAAAGATGAAAACCTGTAGCCATTGCTATTACAGAGGAAGCGCATTACTTACCGACTTACTACAATGCTACTGCATTACCTGTGGTTCCTTGTTGTGCTGGCTAGGATCCTTTTCATAACTCTCTGCATAGATCCGGAGAGTAGCTCTCACATGGCTAGAAGCACTCATTCTGAAGATGAGCCTGGATGCATCTGAAAAAATAATCCGCAGCCCCTATGGGAGAAGAAGGAGCAGCACGTATGTATGGTGGCAGTACATTTACAAACCACAGTTCACTACTTTAAAATAACAAGTGAAAGTAAGAGTCATTTGGATACAGTTCCTCTTTCCCTGTAACTTTGAACAATTCTTTTATTACTCTGTTTCCCCCCTCTAAAGACTAGAAATTATCATGTGTATTCCCTCCTACTCCTCATAACAAGGACTCTTACTGCTGTTTTTATTTTCTTTAGCTGTTTGTTCTCGTTCTGTGTGGCAGAGCACAAAATCAATGGCTTGAGAAACAGTTATAAGATCAGCAAGGATCAGTGGCCTAAGGAACAGCTACAGGATCCCAGGAACAAAAACCAGCTGTCAGTAGTGAAAATAAAAGACAGGATCAGTTGCTACTCCTCACAGACCGTGCATCAATATCCGATTAGGAGGATTTCAACAAGAGTCTGTATTACAACTTAGAATCATAGAATGGTTTAGGTTGGAAGGGACCTTAAAGATCATCTAGTTCCAACCCCCCTGCCAGGGGCAGGGACACCTTCCACTAGACCGGGTTGCTCAAAGCCCCAACCTCATCTCGAACACCTCCAGGGATGGGGCATCCACAACTTTCCTGGGCAACCTGTGCCAGTGCCTCACCACCCTCACAGTAAAGAATTTATTCCTAATATCTAATCTAAATCTCCTCTCTTACCATTTAAAACTGTTACCCCTTGTCCTACCACTATACTTCCTGACAAAGAGTCCCTCTCCATCTTTCCTGTAGGGCCCTTTTAGGTACTGGAAGGCTGCTATAAGGTCTCCCTGGAGCCTTCTCTTCTCCAGCCTGAACAACCCAAACTCTCTCAGCCTGCCCTCACAGCAGAGGTGCTCCAGCCCCCTGATCATCTTCGTGGCCCTCCTCTGGACTCGCTCCAACAGGTCAATGTCCTTCTTATGCTGGGGCCTCCAGAGCTGGACTCAGTACTCCAGGTGAAGTCTCAGCAGAGCAGAGTAGAGGGGCAGAATCATCTCCCTCAACCATGCTTCTTTTGATGCATCCCAGGATGTGGTTGGCTTTCTGCACTGCGAGCGCACATTGCTGGCTCTTGTTGAGCTTCTCATCAACCAACACCCCCAAGTCCTCCTCAGTGCTGCTCTCAATCCATTCTCTGCCCAGCCTGCATTTGTGCTTGGGATTGCCCCAACCCATGTGCAGGGCCTTGCACTTGGCCTTGTTGAACTTCATGAAGTTTGCACGGACCCAGCACTCAAGCCTCTCCAGGTCCCTCTGGGTGACATCTCTTCCCTCCAGCATGTCGACCGTACCACACAGTTTGGTGTCATCAGAAAACTTGCTGAGGGTGCACTCAATCCCACTGTCCATGTCACCGACAAAGATGTTAAACAGCACTGGTCCCAGTACTGATGCCTGAGGAACGCCACTCGTCACTGGTTGCCACTTGGCCGTTGACCACACTCTTTGAGTGCGGCCATCCAGCCAATTCCTTATCCACCAAGTGGTCCATCCATCAAATCCATGTCTCTCCAATTAGAGACAAGGATGTCGTGTGGGACAGTATCAAATGGTATGCACAAGTCCAGGTAGATGACAGTAGTTGCTCTTCTCTTATTCACCAACACTGTAACGTCATCATAGAAGGATATCAAATTTGTCAAGCACAATTTGCCCTGGGTGAAGCCATGTCAGCTCTCACTAATCACTTCCTTATTTTCCGTATGCCTTAACTTTCCATTTACTAGGAAACTGAACCTAACGTGTTAATTAATTTCAAATACACTAATTAATGTACCTTAACTGTGTGTAGAATAAAAAGGATTTATTATTAATTAACTGTGAGTTTGCTCTTTGCTCCCATGTTCCCCTCTTGTTTTCTTTCCTCCTCCCCTCTTTGGACTGTATATATGAACATATTCTTCCACAGACCACAGACTTGGATCCACAATCAACATACTTCCTGTACAGGAAGGCCATTAAGACCACAGGACTAAATTGTACAGTTAAATAGTTGTAGTGTTTCAATACTCTACCAATTCTGAACTAACATGCTGTCTACTTCCCTTTCTGTAAACGGTACCCTTAGGCTACGTGCCACTTCTGCTATACCACTGAACTTTATTTCCCCTTTTAGTCCTGCTGTTGGCAAACAGCATAGTGCACAAACTGACATCCTTGTCACTTCTGTTTAAGGGGCAGTAAACCATTAAAAATGAGAGAAGAGAATTAAGGAAGAAGCATTTTATTCTTCCAGTTTTATCAGCAGCTTGAGAAGACACTGATGTAAGCCACACCATGCTCCGATATTCTAAAGTATAAGTAGAAACCTTTGTTTCCTCGGGTATATGCCAAAACATCTTTGGCACCATGTAAATCATTGTTTGGTTGATAATCACAGAATCATAAAATGGTTTGGGTTGGACCTTTAAAGGTCTAGTCCAACCCCCCCTGCAATGAGTAGGGACATATTCCACTAGATCAGGTTGCTCAGAGCCCTGACGAACCTAACCTTAAGTTTCCAGGGACGGGGCATCTACCACCTCTCTGGGCAACCCGTTCCAATGTTTCACCACCCCCATGATAAAAAAATTCTTCCTTTTATCTAGCCTGAGTCTACCCTCCTTTAGTTTAAAACCATTACCCCTTGTACTATTGCCACAGGCCCTACTAAGAAGTCTCTCTCCATCTTTCTTCTAAGCCCCCTTTAAGCATTGAAAGGCTGCAATGAGGTCTCCCTGGAGCTTTCTCTTCTCCAGGCTGAACAATCCCAACTCTCTCAGCCCTTCCTCATAGGAGAGGTGCTCCAGCCCTCTGACCATTTTTGTGGCCCTCCTCTGGAACCACTCTAACAGGTCCACGTCTTTCCTGTGTAATGCATATTAAAACTACAAAATATACAACAGGAAAAAATCCCACATGGATAAAGGGTTGGATTAGATGCCCTAAGAAATATTCTCCATCTCTAACTTTAGTGATACCCTGAAACTTTTTTTAGCTGCTGGTATGGTATTATACATTAATTTTAACATCTATCAGCAACATAAAGTTATCTAGTAATCTCAATATGTACAGCATAAGTGACAAATAGAAATAGTTTATATTTGGGAGACTGAGCTTTAGAGCCTGTTTTTCTAATATTTGCTATTAAGCCAACTTGGTAATGAGATGGTTCAACTGATGCTGATGTGAGTTTTGCCGTTAATTTCAATGGAATCAAGATTTCATCTTTGATGTCTAGAATTAGACAGGCAGTTTGTTACAATCTGATTCTGTGACCAAGGGGTTGTCTCTTGCTGATTGCTCATTAGACTTAATTTTATGACAGTGAGAAGAAAGAAGATAAATTGAAGTTTCACAATTCTGGGTATTGTTTGTTTCAAATGGCTGTCAAACCGAGGATGAGCAGCTCTAAGTATGGACCATTAATGTCAATCAGCTTTAAGAGAAGAGGAAAGGAGTCTAACATATCTGCACAAAATGAAAGTGTGAATGTCAGAGCATGTGAGTGTCTTTCTCTCCAAAGACTGAACGTGCATTTTACATTCTCCTGCCAGCATATAATCACTCCCCATAACTCTTCCCATAACTTCTTGATGCAAAAATGCTCCACCAAACTGCAGCATCTCTACCCAGTTTGATGTTACCGTTAATGGCACTTGGGATGTTTATACAGTGTATACAATAGACACACGACCAGCATTCAGACAGTTCACTGTACGATTTCTGAGCTTATTATTTTCTTCATTTTGCATTTCTCAGGGACACACGACTAAAAGTATTGATTTTTACACGTGTGGTGATAGCTAATCATAGAATCACAGAATCGTCTAGGTTGGAAGGGATGTTTAAGATCATCAAGTCCAACCATCAACCTAAGGCTACCAAAACCACCACTAAACCATGTCCCTAAGCACCACGTCTACCCGTCTTTTAAATACTTTCAGGGGTGGCAATTCCACCACTTCCCTGGGCAGCCTGTTCCAGCTGAAGATACTCTGTAAAAGGGAATTACAGAGACATAGTGGCTGTACTCCTTAAAAACAATAATCTTAAGTGCCAGGAAGAAATCATATGCTAGGGAAAAAATGGTCTTTAGAGCTGGACTGTCAACCTTTAAAGTCACAATATTTGTACCTGGAGATTTAGTTTAACTCACTTTTCAGACAGCCCAGCAGCAAAAAATCTGACTTTTGATTCTCCCTTGGAAACAGTGATTTAAGCACTAGCAAAGATTTTTAACTCAGGAAGGCCACAGAAATTAATGAGAGCTATTAGGTTTTTATATTCCTCACTGTTTTCTGGAAATTATACCTATAAGCTGTGAGTTACAAAGATTTGTTACTGCCAAAAAACCCAGCCAAAACCACTGTTACCAAACAAATATGAAAAAGCATTGCCTGGAGAATAACCTGTGACTCTGCATCTTTTGTAAAGACAAAACCAAACAGGTTTTCCCCACTTGTTACAGAATACCCAAACATAGAAAAGTTTTCCTTTTTGACATTTTTGAGCTTTTGCAGTCAGCAAGGTGAAAGCAAGCTGGAGAAATTGCAAGCATCCTACTTACTGTTTGTCATGATGGTATTTTTTCACCTGATATAAGCTCCATTAATTTAAAGCCACATATTTGCTATTTATTATATAGAAGGTGTCAGCTCCATGAAACATAAAACCTTATATGCAGTACTTATAGATTGACACAAGAGGAAAAGAAAGAAGAGGAAAACACTGAAAAGCCCACAGAACAGTTTTAATAAAAGTCCAGTTTTAATGAAATAGGACATACTATTTGTCACAAGAATAATGTTTTCTTATGGGAACAGATTTATTTTTTTTCTTGGAGGAAGCAGATGAAAAGGTTCAGCACAGCTCCCACACTGAACATCTGCAGATATCTATTTTAGGCAAATTGGGCCTGCTAATGGATATTAATGAGCTGTGTGGAAACTCTGAAACAAAATTATGTTTCATGGTTAACCTGCTGACCTTGAAGCTCATGTGATGGAGATGGAGCTTCACAGGGATTTCCTTCTTTTACATTAGAATCCAGTTAAACAGCCCACTGGTGCATTAGTATCTATGAAGCACTCAGAAAACTAAACATATTACCTATTGTACTGTGTAGCTTGGTTTCCAGTGGTCTGGGGTTTTTTTCAGTTACCAATTTCACAATTAAATAAATAATAATAAATTAGCATAATAAATTAGCATGAACAAGACTAAGCCTCAAACTTAAAGCAAGATATCTTAGGATTTCAAAAAACATTATTAAAGTATAACAGCAGGGAGTAACACCAGCAGAAAATCTAGCCTAGCAGCAACATATTAGACACAGACACATATAGATAAATTAGGAGCATGTAAAATGGCTATACTTTTACTTCAAAATACTGAGATTATCACAATTTTTATTTGCTCCTCTATGGACCTTCGAGTGTCCCCTAGGCATAGCAGGCCATACTCACTACTCTGACAGGAAATACCTTATTGTTGATACACAATTGAAATATCATTCTGAACAGAGAATTTTTGCCTTATCTCTGGAGAGTTATCTGAAATAACTTTTTTCCAGTTTTTCCAATGCCTGTTTCCTGACTCATGCTCAAACTGAAATGCAAAAACCCCGGACTATATGGAGACCCCTTTGCATCCCAAATCTAACAAAGGAGTGAGAAAACTTTAACGAACTTTTAATAACAAAGCTCCAGAGTTTTCGTCTGTGAATCTCAGAATGTAAGAACCCTTTATTAAAGAGCTCCAGGTTAACCATTATGATGGGAAACTTGTACTTCTCATCCTTCTAATTCAAATTTCACACAAAAATGCAACTGGTCCTGTTTCTGGCTTGCAGGATCCTTAGGAGCAGCACTGTTATATGCTCATCCACACAAAGACTAGCACAATAGGACTTTAAAAAATTCCACAGTCTTCAAGAACAGCAGAACACAGAACATTTCAGTTAATTTTATGCCTTATTATAGCACTGTGATAAACAATATTCATGGGTTTCAATGGTCAGAATGAATTAGAACCTACAGTTTGGGTGTATTGTTTGCTGCCTATTTTGTTGCTGTGTTTGTTTTCTGAACCTGCTGTTTATTAACAATGATTAATTATAATGCAGCCAGCTTCTCATTCATGAGACATAGATGCAGTCACACTGAATATAAATCTCTTTCCTCCACCTACTGGGGAACAAAACTTTGAACACATTCCTGAAAACCACTGGAAAATCTGCATGAAGCTCATGACAGTCAGAAAGAGACATCTGTATTTACATGAAGAGCAAGCTACCTGAGGAAAATGACAGCAGTGAACTGTTGTTTCATTTGCATGGATCAATGTCCTCTCTTATTTTATTGTGCTTGAAGAATCCCACCATGGCTGCAGACCCATGGAGCTAGGAATGTGTTCTTGCCAAAAGACAAACTGGTTGAACTGTACTCTCGATAAATAGATGCTTCTCCCTACGAAAAGACATGCTTTCTAGTTGTATGCTCTCACTTCAGTGTCGCTCTGAAAACAGGCCAAGTCATGTTTCTCTGTTTGTGTTACATGGTGATATGATTAGTAATTATATTCCAATTTAGGACAAGGACTTTGGATGAAAACTAAGGGAAAGAAAAGTGCACTGAAAATTCACAAGCTGTTTTTTAAAAGTACAAGAGCCACAAGTCTGCCGTGCCTGTAATTTTCCAGTGGACTTTGATATGACAATATCTTCGTATCTTGTTTCAGCAGTAATACGCACAAAGAGAGTAGCTCAGTGGCAGGTGGGCTGTTTATAGCATCTGGATGCAATGATGAATGGAAACTATAAAGAGTTGAGCAGAATGGCATGACAATAGTTTTAATGGCTTGTAATATCATTTGTTAGGGTCTGGTCAGGTCAAGTAATTTACAAACCAGAGAAACTAGGACAATAAAAATAAACAGCGTAAAATCAGAACACATTTTAATCTCAGTCATAGTGCATATCAAGATGTTTGAATATACATTTACACCTAGCGAAAGTACATAGTTAGCTTTGAGCACATCACAAATTTCAAAACACTGAAGGCTCAGTTTGAACTGCAGTTCTTGGTAGCTCAGGAATCTTATTATGGACACAGCCCAGAAGGAACACAAAACCAGTCATTTGGGCTAGAGAAGTCAAAAGTGCCCACATATGGTACAATCCACTAAAGTCTTCTGCATGCTATTGGCTACAACAGATAATGTGCCTTAATTATGCAAAACCTGTGGATCATCAAGAGGAAAAAAGTTTTAACTTTTTTTTTTTTTTTAATGTATAGCAAGTGGAGATTTTGGACAGAGAATAGAAAAATGAAAGACTGTCTCTCTACATGACACTTTGCACTGTTCAGGAAAGGGAACCCTCCCTATATGTGCATTGCTGTCAACAGGGAATCCATGCCCTCCTACATTCTCTGTGACACTACTGCCTCCAGTTATGCAGGGCAAGTGTAAGCTAAACCAGAGGTGGATTATCTTATCCAGACCAAGCTAATCTTAAGTAGGAAATGCGGTATCTATCAGAGCAAAGAAAACACCATCCTATAAATAAATGGAGAGGCTTGCCAGCTGAACATTAGAAACAACACTGTTAGAGACAATATGACAGTTGCCAAACTTTGGTACTCCATCACTACAGCCATACCTGTCTTTTGGTCACAGTGCCATCCACAGGATCTACGTACTCAAAGCTGTCTGTTCTTTCCACACTGTAGATATTGTTACCCACAGCAAACTGCTGATGGCTGAACGATTTGTCAGTGATCAAAGCTTCCAGGTCTCTCATTATGAAATATGCTGTTCTGGGTTCCAGTGCTTCATAATCAAACCTTGCACATATATGCAAAAAAAGTAGAACCAAGAAGTAAGTCCCCTACAGCTGAGAAAAGAGTTCTGCTTTCACAGAACTCAATATACTCACAATTAGCAATTTACTGCTTACTTCAAAAATCAGAGGTGGACCACTGAAGTACAGATTGCAAATTAAACTAGCATGCACATGCAAGTCCTGTGCAATCTGACCATTATGTGTATGCACCACAGTTCTATGCTGGCCACCTGACTCTGAGCCAACAGAAATAATTCAGAAAATGCATGGTTTCTAAAGTAGCATAGAAAATGTCATCGATACACAGCTAGCTTTCTGAGATTAAGGACACAATCAGTGCAGTGCTCAACAGCCAAGCGAAAGAGAGAAAATTTTGCTACACGTTTTGAGGAACAGCTGTGTGCAAAAGACCTTACATATAGGTAAACTCCTCTGGATTAAGTCTATTCTGAGAGAAAAAGAGGCAGAAGCTAAGACGTAAATGACAGTTAGAATGCACCCTTTTGAGACCTTAATAAAAATGAGTACATGTTCCGATCTTTGGAGGAGTTCTCCTGAATTAGAAGTAGGCATAGTTCCAGTTCTTACTAAAACACTGTCACATGGAAACACATACTGAAACAAATGCAGGAGTAAATCTTGCTGAGATTTTGATTTTTTTTCAACACCATGTAATGAGCTATGCCTACAGATTCCACAAGTAAATAATTCAAGTCTTTCTGCCATTTGACATCAGAAAACTGTATTATTCATATACTGTAAGTGACATATATGCGCTGCTCCTTCAGTAAGTAAATAATTTCTGCTGCCACTTACTCATCAGCAAAAAAAACTGTCTACAGAACAGCGGCAATCTGTGACAAATTTTCATTCTATGGACACAGCAAATGCACACCTAAATGCAGCTGAGCACAGCTAAACAAGCCATGGCTGTAGCAGAATTGTCCTATCAACTGTGTAAGTTGTGTGTCTTTTCCTCATTTTTCTCACCTGCAGTAGTAGTGCCGGCCAAATTTTGTCCAGTGATCCCTGACAATCTCCTCCACGCTCTGCTTTCGAGCTGCTAGGATTGAAAGCCAAACTAGCACAGCCCATAGTCCATCTTTCTCTCGGAGATGATCAGACCCTAGAGAGATATATGTAAAGCACATTATTTGGTATCACCACAACTCAGAAAACAAGGTAAAGAGGCTGGGCAAATGTCTCATTTAACTTTGTCACATAACAGTAATCAACAATACTAACCTCAGCAACTCTGATATCTTCCAGATGGACAACCAGAATTAATGTTTAAAATTATTTGTTTACACATGATGAAGTCTGTGCTCCTAAGGTTAAATAAAAAGATGTACAAGTACTCGAATAGAGATAGTAGTAGCAGGAAAACATTTTTAGTCATGTTCCTGCTCACTGACATACAGGGTGTTTTCACACCTCTGGTACCGTTTCCCAGAACTGGGCTAGATACGCAAACCCCTGGCCATGAACCAGAATGTTCTGAGTTACGTGAGTCAAGTTCAACAGCATCTCCTTATCTCTGCAGATGTTCATCCATCAAGCTGCAGAGAAAGAAATTTCCCATTCCACGAAAAATGAAGATTTCCAGAATGTTCATGACCTCCCATCAGGATAAAAAACAAGAGCCTGAAAAAATGTTTCTGGAAAAAAAAAAAAAAACGAAACCAGAGAATAGCACTTTATCCCCCTTCTATATTTCTCCATACCTCTCAAGTGGTAAAGACATTTGGATGCTCAGATCTACAACCCTTCCTAGGTTTATCTTTATGAAGAGAGAAATTGATCCAACAATGGAGACTAAGAACAATTTTGGAATACCCCACAGGATTTAGCCCATATTCTCAGATATGAGAGGCACAAGGTCAAGTCTGCTACCTGAATTCAAAAGAGCACAGACTTCATCTTGCACTTCCCATGGAGAAAGCCAAAATGCCAACTCGGAGTAACAGACTGCTCTGCAATAGATGTGTAACGTATCTTAACCAGAAGTATTTCTATGAAGCTAAGCTCTGCCTGTTAAAACTGGCATGTATCAATCAGCAAAAAGTTTCAATAAAATCAGTATTTTCTAACAAAACACTGTTTCATGGGAAGGTTCTTGGTCATCTCAGCAAGCGCCCTCTCCTTTTGGATACTTTAGAAGAAGCTTTTGTGGAAATATGTATCTAACCTAGATTACCGATAAATCACAAGGAAGCATGCGTGAGAATTAACACAAAGTAAGATCCAAGACACCTGACACTCAGTAGATACTGATGATGACCAATAAACTCAAGAAACTTGAAGAGACATCAAATATGGGGCCATTGCTCTGGCTTAATAATACTAGGTTTGGTTGAAGTTTGTTAGCTGCAACCTTATCATTTTCTGTCTGGTTGCACATAATTGAAACCCTGAGTACAAAACAAGTGCAGTAATTCACAAGATTTGTTTCCTCTGTGAATTACCTACCAATCAGGGAGGCAACCAGGAGAACCATCTGTTCTATCTGAAAGATACTTAGCCAAATCCTCCAGAGAAGAATCTAAATTAAAAGTCTCAGGTTGAAAATCTGTTTTATGAAATATCCTCCTTCCTCAAATACAAAAATCCTGTGGCAGTAGGACTGCTTTGCAGTGCTGTGGTTTTACATAACAGCCTGCAAGGTCTACACAGTCATCTGTCAAAACGGCTGTAATTTGCTACTGGCAAAGGACATGGTTCCCATAATATAAATTGATGCACTGAAGCTGTTAATCCTGTGAAAAACTGTCAACAGAAAATTAAAGACATATAAGGAAAACAGCAAGATGTACAGAGAGCCACCGTGATTCCCAGAGTTCAGTCTCGACATCCATCTTCCAGTGACTACTGCTGCCCTGGACTTGCAGTCCCTCTTCTTGGGAGAGTCACAGTCCCAGTTGCTACTCACACGCGCTTGCTATCAGCTCATCATGCTGGGCCTGCCCCAGCTCTGCCTGCCACTTACGCTTCGTGGGTTATGTTCAACCCTGGGGGTGTAGACCTCCAACAACCTGAATCTAACATCAGGCAAGTTAGCTACCACAGTTAACTAAACACAAATTACTATTTCGGCACAAAATCCAAGTTGTATAGGAATGATGACTGAGACTTGTCAAGAGGAAAAAGACTTACATGAAGATCAGGTTTGTGTCTATGAGTTAGGTAATGCAGAAAACAAGGACATAGAATAGTGTGAATGGATTTAAGAGCTGAGACACAGAGTAATGTTCCTTTGCATTTGCAAAGTAACTGTCATGGCAGTAAGAAAAGTGTCCTTTCTGATACTTTTTATCTGCCTTGGTCTGTAATCTGTGAGCTCTCTGCAACAAGGGCAGTCTCCTACTGCAGTGCCCAGAGCTATGGGCTGCTTCTCCAGGAGCTGCTGCAGAAAGAGCAGCAGCTCACTCTGTTCCACGCTCCATAGCCCCAGGTGCTGTCAAAGCATGGAGCGCCAACTAATCAGAAAAAA